>PVIY010029936.1:0-31527 GCA_004026745.1 Myrmecophaga tridactyla | reverse complement strand
CTTATTTTGCCCATTTATTATTTATTAGCTGCCACAAGAATATAAATGTTTGAAAAGAGAGGGGAAAACCGAAATTTATCATCTGTTGATTTTTGAACCTCCTTTTAGTTTCTCCATAAGCACAGCAAAAATAGATCAAAGTATTTCTCAGATGGTTGCCAGACACAAATGTCAAAGATGAGTTTTGAATTCCTTACAATGTAATGTATACTAAAAAAAGATATTTGGAGGAAAAATGGATCATTTCTTCATTAGGACCTAGAAGGACAATTGTTGAGTGCCTTCTTAATTCTGTCTTCTTTCACAGTTGTCAGCCGTTCACATTGACTGGATCCAAGAACACCTGGCCTGTAACATCCGTGTCTTCTATGCTTACATTTCTTGCACAAGCAAACATTTTAAATATCCCTGTTCCTTAGCACTTTGCTGACCAAACACATAGTCCATATTTGTGCTTAAAGGAATTCATCTGCTCCCAAATTTACATATTCCTCTTGTGCACACAGACCCCTCCAAAAACACCAGCTATCCGTAAAAGCTTGCCTGAGTTTGCCAGTGATTTCTGAAGACTAAAACTAGCTTGTGTGTGAGGAAAGCACAGTGTTCAACATTAGTTACACCTGACTTAGCCATTTCTAATTTTTGGCACATGTTTATAGTACTTTTTCCTGCATATAAAGAAGGATATTGGGGGCCAACCAGAGTGTCACCTTTGCTTCTGCACAAGCATCTTCACGGCATCTACACATATGTGTGTGTACTGGCATGCATATCTACACACACATATATAAATAAAGATAGGCAGGCACACTTAATATAAGTTTTTGTTTTTCTTAGTGGTCATTCTAATCCTGTTTTGGGACCCAGTATTATTTAGAGAAGATTCTGCTGATCATTCATTTATTCATTAATGCATTAAATATATCAGGTTCTTCCTGTCTTCATGGAGACTGTAACCAAGTTGAGGGGGGAGAGGTTTAAAAATAATATGACAAATAACATATATAGTATGTTAGATGAGAAAAATTAAGCTAAGGAGAAAAATAAAGCAGGGAGGAAGGGAAGTGTCAGAGGGTGGAGTGGAGCGGGAGGCCTTCCTGAGAAGGTGCCATTTGAGTAGACGTGAAGGAGATGAGGGAGCATGTTCTGCCCACGTCTGGAGGAGGAGCTTTCCAGGCAGGAGCAACAGTGAGCACAGAGCAGCGTGCCTGGTGTGTCTGAGTCACAGCAGGCGTGGCCAGCACACCTGGAAGGGGACAGTCCTTACAGCATGGGCCTTTGTAAGGACTTGAGTAGAAGTAAAAGGGAAGCTATTGGAGGGTGTTGAACTGAGGAGAAAGGATTTCTTCCTTTCCAAAGATTCATTCTTGCTGCTGAATTAAGAATGAACTGCAGAGGGGCAGGAGTGGAAACAGAGAGACCAAGACTTTTGGTTGACAACTGATCATGAGTTGGACTAGGATGGTATCAGATTTGGATTTGTCAAAGAGGAAGTCTGTGTATGTGTTGTTGTATGTATTTGTTGAAGAAGTCTGTGTGTATGTGTGTGTGTGTGTATGTGTGTGTATGTGAGAGAGAGACAGAAGGAGAGGAGGGAGAGAGGGAAGAGTCAGGGTGGCTTCAGAAGTTCTGGCTTGAGCAACTTGGAGTTGTGGTTCATTGAGATGGTGAAGACTGCAGGAGGAGTAGGTTTTGGTGGACATTGGAGTTCTGTTAGGGACATTAAGGTTGAGGGACCTGTTGGACCATCCCATGTAAGAATTTTTAGGGGGCAGTTACATGCGTAAGTCTGGAATTCAGAGAGGAGGCCTGGGCTGGGGATAAAATGTGGGTGTCACGTGCATTTACCTGGTATCTAAGAGCTCCCCAAGGGAGCAAGTGGGGCTAGAAGGAGGAAGAAGTTCATAGGGATTCACCAAGTAATGCAGGAAGGAATAGAACAGTGTGTGGTTATGGAAAAATTACTAGGCTGGGTGCTTGTATGGCTTTGACCAAATCCCTGTAGTTTTAGACTCAATTTTCTGGTCTGTAGAATGGGGAAATAAGTAACCTCAGTCTTCTGTTTCTTGATCTCTGGGGTTCTGATGACCTCTAAAATATAAACTCTTATGTTTATGATTATTTTCAGATATCATTTAGCAGTAGAGAAACTCAGTTACTTTAGTCTCAGTTCAGAAAATTTGTTTCTGAAATCCATTGTAAAATGAGTCATTTGTGTATAGCTAATCATACTACTGTTTCTGATCCTAGTTTTCCCTTTGTCCAAACACAAGCTCTGACCAAAGATGCCATAAGGTTCATGCATGCAGACACTCATTCTGATAATTCTTCTATCGGTTCTACCCTCACAACATTGGAGAGTTTTCTGCTGTGGGCTCTTTAGTGAAGGGAGAGATGTTTGGGTGGAGGAGAGAACAGGGAACGGCAAACAACTATTAACAAGGCTGTTTTATTCGTGTTGAATCAGAAGCATCCTGCAGCACACATGACTTGTAGGAAATTGATCACAAATCAGACAACAACTCCTATTTCAGGAGTCTCAGCCCATGGATTTTACTACCTTTCCTTGAAATCGTAAAAAATACCCAATTGTTTTGGCTTATTAAAGCTGGATGAAATGCAACCAGAAATGGGCTGGCTTTTAACAACGGGGATTTATTAGCTTACAAATTGCAATTCTAAGGCCATGAAAACGTCTAAATTAGGCATTGATAAGACGATACCTTCTCTAAGACAGCCTGCAAGCATCCTGGACACCTCTGTTACCTGGGAAGGCACATGGAAATGACATCTGCTCCTCCTCCTCTCTCGGGTTTCGTTGCTTCCAGCTTCTGACTTCAGTGACTTCTGTGTGTCTCCTTGTCTCTTAGCTTCTCTGGGGCCTTTTTTCTGTGAGCTTCTCTTAATTTCATCTCTTTTAGCTTGTGTATGTGTTTTATCCTTTTATAAAGGGCTCCAGCAAGAGAATCAAGACTCACCCTGAATGAGGTGGGTCACAAATCAATTGAAATAACCTAATCAAAAGTTCCTATCCATGATAGGTCCACACCCACAGGAATGGATTAAAAGAGCATGGCCTTTTCTGGGGTACATAACAGCTTCAAACTACCATAAATCTATCCAAGATTTTTAAATTTCAGGAACAATGACCGGTATTGGGTCCTGTTTGTGATAGAATGACTAATGTACCCCATAGATTGCCAGTGAGGGGTAACTTATTCTTTGGGAGAAGAGAATATTATTAACTACTGCACCTATGTGGGGCATTGCCGGGTGCTTCCTGTGCATTAATGTGCTTTAGTTTAACCTAGTATTAACACAGGGAGGCAGATGCTGTTCTTCCCATTGTGTAGATGACAACTTGATGCAAAAGTAGCTTGAATTCCTTGCTTTAGGTTGCATCAGTAGGGCTGATAGAGTTAGAAATTAGAAGTCAGACCAGAGCTTTGGGCCATCAGAATTCAAGTTTGTCCCATGAAATACATTCTGAGGGTGTACCGGTCAGGAAACCCAAATATAAGACAGGTCGGGTCTGCTCAGAGGAGTCTGCAGGCACCTGAGTCTATAGCTGGCCTGTGACCTGAGGCATGTGCTGTTTTACGCGTTTCCAGAATTCTTAGGAGAACTGGGGTGTATGCTGTTATCCTTTGGTCCATTACTAATGCTTTTTTTCAAATCTGCCATGAAGCTATATATTTTGCCTTCATGCGGATTTCCTACAGATTTAATATATTTCCTCTCAGTCATGCAACTATTGGGTAGTTACTTAATGAACAATCCAGGAATGGCTGCAAAATGTAAAAGGCCCCATGTGAAAATATTCAAGTATGTATTAAGCTAATACTGATGCATTCGTGAACGGGGCTAGAGTGGGATGGGGTGGTGGGTGAGTACAGAGGGTCTGGGTTCACGGCAGGGAGAGTGGGCACCACACCAAGCCCTGCTGTTGACTAGATTTTTTGGTTTGTTTATTTGTTTTGGTTTGATTTTTGGTTTTGTCATCAGATGAAATAACTTAACCTCCCTGGGCCTTGTTTCACAAAAAGGCAGAAAGAGATCTAGTAATCCTTGCTTTCTCTAAATGACAAGATTACTGTGAAGGTTAATTAGACATGTGACAGTGTTTTATAAAGTGTTATGCACATGCTATTATGAGTGCATCAACCCTGCTTAGAAGTAAATAATTCTTTATTTTAGTGCAAAACCAGTGGACTTAATTTTTTTAGCTTCAATCCTTGAGGTAATTATTGGTAGTCTACTCATTTGGCTCAGGAAATATTTAAAGAAAATGAATTGTGTTCCTTCACATGTTAGTTTTCTTCTGGAGTGCTGAAAAAAGTTCAAAAAAGTCTCTCTTCACTTGAGACAGATTTCAGTGTGGTGCTCCCATTTTTAACTCAAAGGGAACTGAGTTCCAGAGTTACTTCTGATGAAAATGGCTGGCTGAAGCCGTGGCACACACCCTAGTGCGCCTCCACTTATACCTTGGGCACGTAAATCATTTATCATTCCCTTACATTGCCATTTTCTTTCTTTTTTTAATAGCAATTTTTTAATTTTCCCGTTAGCTGTTTTTGTTTCCAGTTTCCAAGATGAAGTGTTCATCTCTTTGGCTTAGAGAATCCGAAGACACCAAAAAGCCATTCCTCCTTCTATCCCCTTTTTTCCTTTTCATGTCCTTGGACTGTTATTTTTAAGAAGAAGTTGTGAAGTTGCCAGAACAGTTCTCTTTTAACAGCCCAGTGATTCCATTCTTCATTATTTTTGTCCAGGACCACAGTTTTTGCCATCTACTACTTCATCCTTAATACACCCACCTCCTTTTCAAGTCTGCAATGGAATTTTAGCTCTCCAAAGCTATCTTAAATCCTTGCTGAGAAACCCTTTTGAGGAACAATGTAAACATTTTTTTTGTAATAACATACCTCTGCATCTTCTCCTTGTTAAGCAAGTTTCTATCCAAAGATTATAGTATATCAGTATGATTCCTGATTTAAAAGTTTTGAAAACTAGCCCAAAGGAGACATTTTTTCCCCCACAGGATCACTTCTTATTAGACCCAGAAATCATTCTGTAAGCCTATAGTATAGTTATATGTCTTGCTGATTAAAACTTATAATTTTTGTCATTTTTCTTAAATTCTGTTTAATTTTATCCTGGACTTTTCTCCCCTTTATAGGAGATTAATTTAGCAATGTTGTTACCAGGTTTTCCTTATTTACCACTTTTAACATTATGGTTTGTTTTACTGTGACCTCGTGTCTTTCAGGGAATCTATTTGTTTCAGTTATTGACTGTTCTAGAAATAAGGGTCACTCTCATGACTAATGCAAGTGACCACCTGGATGGTAGCACTTTATTGTCTATGTAGAATGCAGATATAAAAGTACGTAGAGGGTGAATTAATATAGGAAAACTCTGGGCCCACTCCAAACTTGTTCTATGTTGGATAAAATAGGATAGGAATTATTTTTAAGAAGTATGTAGTGAAGAGCTAAAGTAATTTAGAGGAAATCTTCAGGTGCCAGAACCAGAAGGAACCCATAGACATGAGTAGTTCAAAGATGAGGAAGCAATGGTGACCTTTGGACAGGTCTGGACCTAATATATGCCTTTTAAACTGAGTTTTTTTTTCAGGTCTGAAGCAAAGCTTCAGGCCCCTATGCACAGAAGAAAAATGGAATGAGTTCCCAGCTTAATGTCTGAAACTGCCATGGGGGGTTTCCTGTCCCTGCATGAGGACCAGTAAATCTCTGCCCACAGTTTGGCATATGACATGGAGGTAGGCTTCTTGTCTTGGTTCTTGGATGGCAAGAAAGATCACCCAAGAGAAACAGAAGCTGAAGTCTGCTTTATGTAGAGGCAGGGCCTGAATCGGCACTGCTCATGGTTCAGAAACCCGAACCAAGAAAGGAACCACACCTCTATCCTGTATCTAATAGGAGTTCTGTTAGAAGGAAAGGGCACAGCAAATGAGGCAGATAAAGTACTCAAAGAAGTAATGGCAGAGAATTTTTTAGAACTGAAGAAAATTTTGAGTCTTCAGATTGAAAATACACATGGAATATCACTGAGTAGCATTAATTTGGATGATACAGAATCACAAGGAATTACCAAGTCATATCCATTCCTCTGCCTCTGATAAAAGACAAACAAAACTTCAGTTCTAATAGGAAGACAATTACTTGATTTAATTTATTTTTAATTTCTATAGAGAAGAATTTAATAATTATTCATGGTAATATATTATAATATCTTAAAAGAACACTATGGGGGTTGCAAGTTCAGTGGTAGAATTCTTGCCTGCCGTGCAGGAGACCCAGGTGCGATTCCGAGCCCAGGCATTCCTTCGCACACCCCCTGCCCAGCCAATTCAACAAATGGTACTGCAATCACAGGATAGCCCCATGGAGAAAGAATGAGATATGACCTCTATCATACAGTATACACGCACAAAAAAGAAGAACATTATAGAGTCCTAGGCATTTTGAGCCGGAAAACATTTTGTATGTTATTGAATCCATTTCTGTTTTGTGTTTTGTTACACTGAAGTCCAGAAAAATTGGTTGGGTGACTTAAGGTCTTATAGAACTGGATCCCAGGCTTCCTGTCTTATACGTATTTGTTTAGAATTAAGTATTTTGCTATTAAAAACATAGTTTATGGACTCCTACTGTATCTAACTTTCAGATTTGAACACTACACTTGAATTGCTGGCCGCTGTCTTTTCTCATTTTTGATGAGCAAAATGGTCTGGCATTAGCTTAAATCTGTTTCATAAAAGATTGCCCTTGGCTTTCTGTTCAGCTAAAAAAGTCTTTATTATTTTTTTCTTTTTAATCTTAACTGATTGTATTTTCTGAGGCTCTTGAAATTGTAGTCCTTTAAAAAATCAATATAAAGTGTACTTAGAAATATTTATTTCAGTCCATGTGCTTTTAAATTTTGAAGATTTACCCTGTATGTACATGATAACTCCTTAACATTTGTTTTAGCTTGCAAGAAAACAAAAATTGGTTCTTGCCTATCCATATTAAAGCACTCTGATAATCTAATTACATCTGTTTGTGATATGTTAATTTTATGCCAAATTGTTCATTTTATATATTCCATGCCAGAACTGATCCAAGAGTATTTGACAATTCTAGTATCTCGTGTATAATTTGTTTTCTACTAAGTGTTGCTAAGACTTTGATTCACATGGCCTACAGTTGGAAAATGATTGTCAGTGAATGGCTAGAAAGAATGGATGAAGAAAAGCTATTGAGGTCTTTTCTCAATGAAAGAAAATGGAAGTATAACTCATACAACACACACACACACACATTCACTCTGACAAATGTATTCACATACACACATACTTTCAGTCACATACAAATGCTTGCATACTCACCCTCACCATTCTCTTCCAATGTGTTTGGTAAGGTGTCTAATACCATATTGTATTTGGTAATTGTACTTAGGAACTAGAAGAGACTAAAGCAGAATATGAATTAAATAAGTCTGGTGGGTTTTGATCATTTATTTTTATCAAAACAAATTCACTATAACTGCTAGTTGAGATTACATTCTCATTTGGCATTTAGATTGGCAGATTTAAAACCACATTTGTATGTATGTATATATATTTCCCCCAACCAGAGCCTCTCAGATATCAGTACTGCCTCAACATGATTTGTCAAGAGCGTATTCAAGCAGCTTTTAATGAAGCTGTGGAGATAGTTGAATATTGCCAGTGGTTGGCTCACATTATCTCGGTTACTTGGAGTCCTGTAAGATGCTCTGTGATAGCGTGGAAGAAGCTGTATGTGGGGGAGCAAATCCAAACAAAAAGTGACAGCACCTCAACTTGTTGTTGGGAACTTTAGGTGGAACATTATTCTTATTTTTCCATAAACTGTTTCCAATAAGTATGAGGTGAAGATATTTTCAAGAGTTGTCTTCCTTTGGGAGGCTTTTCTTGCTCAGTTTTCTTTCCCTTTGGTACTGATCTTGGAGCAGGTCTCCCTGTGAAGTTAGCAGGAATTTTGTAGCTGGGATCAGTGCACAGAATTAAAGATAAAAAGAGAACAGCCAGGCCCTGGTGATTGATCCCCTTCAGAGGCCCAGTGGCGGTGGATATGGCAATGACTGTGTCATCATAGAGGAGCCCAACTTCATTTAAGGAGGCATTTTAGTTTGGCTGCTGGAATGCGATATACTAGAAACAGAATGGCTTTTGAAAAGGGGAATTTATTAAGTTGCAAATTTACAGTTCTAAAGCCGTGAAAATATCCAAATTAAGGCAAGGTATGACAATGTCCAAATTAAGGCACCAACAAGAGATTACCTTCACTCAAAAAAAACTGATGAAGTTTGGGGTTTCTCTGTCAGCTGGAAGGGCACATGGTGCCGTCTGTTAGCTTTCTCTCTGGGTTTCTTATTTCATGAAGCTCCCCTGGGGGTGTTTTCGTTCTTCATCTCCAAAGATCTCTGGCTGTGTGGGCTCTGCTGGTTCTAAAGCTTTTTCCAAAATGATTCCTTCTTAAAGGGATCCAGTAAGCAACCCTACCTTGAATGGGTGGAGACATATCTCCATGAAACCATCTAATTAAAAGTTACCACCCACAATTGGGAGGGTCATGTCTCCATGGAAACAATCAAAAAGCACCCACCCAACAATATTGAATGAGTATTAAATAACTTGGCTTTTCTGGGGTATACAGCAGATTCAAACTGGCACAGGAGGCTATAGAAAGGGGGTGACAACTTATAAGGCCAGAGCCCATTTTGAAGTTAAAATACCATTATCCCAGTTATTAAAGATGGAATTAATAAAATAAAAGGAAAAAAGGCATTTTATCAGACTGTTTCCTTCATCCTTCTCTGAGAGTCAGAGACATTACAGAATTTCTCAGCTTCCTTACTGTTTAGACAATACAATGATTAAAAAAATTTTCCCTGAACTGTATGAATATAACATCTACTATGTATGCTTTTTTAGAACATGGTTCCCCATTGCTTTATATGGGAAAGATACTAATTCTTCATGTCTCATTTATTTCATATGGATTTATGCATTTTGAGTCATTTTCAGTGACATATTTCAAGACCCTAGAGACTTTCCTTTAGTTCCAGGGTTATAGCAGAAGAGTGTGTTTAAAGTAACGTTTATAGAAATATATCAAGAGGAATACGTACTTTAGTTGGAAACTGGAAATGGCTGAGAGCAAGTCATTAACTCATAATTGTATAAGCAGTAAACTGTTAAATAAATTTATTTAAAAATTAGTATTTTACAGTGTGTTTGCGAAGCCAAGAATTATAAGGAGTTGTATGTAACTAATACACTTTTTCCTGACTTTGTAGATAATCTGTAGGTTGATATGAAGACTCAGGTTTCAGGTTTTCACTGATTCTTGTACTTGACTTGTTAATGCCTTAGAAGTTCAAATAACAAAATAGAAATCAGTGGAAAACAACAACAAAATCACTAGTTTCAAACAGCCTCTGAAAAGAAATTATTATCAGTAGCACCATATCTAAATTACTTTCTTGAGGATTAACTTGACAAATGTGATAACAAAAAAATGTTTGATTACCCAAATGAGAACTGGCATCTGAATATGTGAATATAATCCTAATAGACTTTTTAAAAATATTTTTTATTATGAAATATAACATATACACAAAGCAATACATTTCAAAGTACATTTTAATAAGTAGTTTTAGAACAAATTTCAAAGTAATGGTATGGGTTACAGTTCCACCATTTCAGGTGTTTTCTTCTAGCTGCTCTAAGATGCTGGAGACTAAAAAGAAATATCAGTATAATGATTCATTAGTCATACTCATTTGTTAAATCCTATCTTCTCTGTCACAACTCCTCCTTCTCCTTTGATCCTTCTCCCAATCTTTAGGGATATTTGGGCAATGGCCAGTCTAACTTCCTCATGTTGAAAAGGGGTATTGACATTATGGGGTAGGGGGATGCAACTGATTGATGTTCTTGGAAAGTCTGGTAACTCTGGGTTTCAGGGCTTATCTGGCCTAGGAGCCATCTGGAGGCTCTAGGTTTCTGAAAAATAAACTTAGTAAAACTTTGAAAGAGTCTCAAATAGAGTCCTGGGTATTCTTTATTTTTATTTTTTCTTTTCTTATTTTTTTATTTTTCTATTTTTTAATTTACTTTTGTTGGTATTCTTTAGAGTTTACAGGAATATGGTCGGTTGGGGCTTAACCCAATGGACTTTTAAATTTAGAGTTCAAAAGTCAAAGAAGGCTTGGAACGTGGATAATTATGAGAGATTACTTACGTAAATGTACACAAAAGATATAATAAGAATGTTTTCATGGCCAGGGATGTTGGAAGATTTGATGAGAAAAGTTCAGACTAACCCATCTGCACTGAGTGTTGGAATATGAGAGTGAAGGGAATGTCTTGTGGAAGTGAGCTTCTGTAGAATAATTTGAGATGAACAAAAATCTCCTACAGCCATGTGTCTTACTAGGACTATGATTTGGTGATAAGTGCAACATCCAAAGTAGTGATTATATAGTGATAAAGCAATTATAAGGTTTAAATTATAGAACATACAATTTTATTTTCCCTCCAAAATACCATGTTTACTGTCTAGAATATTATTTCTCCTTTCCTATTTTATTTAGATATAATTCAGAGACAGTAAATTGAATTATGCTTACTTGCTTACTCTTAACAGTATTTGACTTTTAACAGTTGGCAAACTTATAAACCAGTTGGTGCAAGTGGTGTCAGGTTTCTAATAGATTTAATTGCTGCTAGACTTGGGAGAGGACTGGGGAACCTACCAATTAAAAATAAAATTCGCTGTAATTATAGTGATAATGCAATGGAGATTATATTTTGCTGAACATCATTCTAGTATTATCTATCTAAATTGTATTTTCAGTAATGTTTCTGTAATATCTTTCATACAGAAAGAGTAATTGATCATCGTGACAGCATTCAGTGTTGGAATGTAGGAAAGAAAATATTTTCATGACAACTGCCCTTTAAGAGCCAAACTATTTTTTAAAAGGTCTTTAATTAAAAAAAAATAGGATTCAGAATTTTCTTTTGGTAGTAGAAAGCCCTAGAAAGTACTTTTATATAACGATAGAATGTTAAAACCACTTAGTAGCTGAAACCTAGCTGAAACCTGAAATATTTGACATTTGTTTTTCAAGTATATACTTGTTTTAAATATAGAAAATACTCTCAGGAGCCACTTAAAAATACATACCTAGATTTGTGTTTATATGCCTTTTTTTTGACAACTAAATTCATACTGCTAAATTTTTTATATCCTTAGTTTATTGTGAATTCATGTACTAGTAGATTTACTTTCTGTAGTTTTCTTGAAATTTTAGTTTGTAAAATGATATGTTTTATAGAATCTTATTAACTTAAGCACTAATTATAAATTTGAATATGTCTTGAGAACATGATTTCCTTTAGAAGATGTAAGCTCAGCTTGATATAAGTTGCTTTATTTGGTATTTTGATTCAAAAGTATAATTGTAGTCCACTGAACTTAATTGGGCATTGGGCATTGGTTTTATGGGTCTTTTAGCTAAATGTTGAATATAGAGTATATGTGAGAAGTATAAAGAGTAGGAAAAAAATTGCCTTTTCAAATTTATATTATTTTTAACTTTATATGCTAAAATTCAATACTAGTTGATTCATCTACTAATTATGAAAAGAAGGATTGTAGTCTAGACAATTTCAATAATTGTCACTCTCTCACATGTGAATAGACTAGTCCCAGATTTGGTCTTTGAACTTGATATGATCTTATGGAAATTATTTTTCTTTTGGCAGAGATTTCTTATTGCAAATAATACTGTTCGTTCTGGACTTTTCACACATGAGCTCTTTGAAAAATGAATGTATATTCCAATTTATGCAAACTTGACTTAAAAAGCCCAAATTAAAAAAAAGTCAATTAAGATAGGGATGAAAGGAATAACTGCATATTCAAGTATGTATGTATACACACACACAGATTGATAAAGACTTTTTATGTATTTATATATGTTTTCACTGAAGATTCTTTAAATGGAGGATTCCTTAGAGCACCTTAATCCGTAATCTTAATCCTGGTTTGTTTCTCCCAGGACATTTCTGCCTAAACTTTCTCTCTCCCTGAGCTCTCTTAAAGGACTCCAGTAAAGGATTAAGACCACCTTGAATTGGATGGGTCACATCTCTATGTAAACAGCCTAGTCAAAGGGTCCTGCCCACAATAGGCCTAGACCCAAGAGTGGATTAGAAGAACATGGCTTTTCCAGGGTACATAACAGTTTCAAACCAGCATGGCACCAAGCAAAATACACATGTATATTAAGTGTTTAAGAATGTTTTATACATTTTTTGAATATTTTTACTGCATTAATGACCATGGCCATCAGCAGTGCTAGTCATTGATAAACTTGTAGATATATTTGTTTAGGCTTTTATATATCTATTCTGAATTTTCCTCATTAAATGAAAAACAATGTTTTTCATCTGATGAAAATGACCATACTTTATAATTTATTCTTTGTTGTAGTCAGTTTTACTATATATTTAGACAGAAATGAAATGGTTTATTTGGAAAAGGAAATAGGCAATATCATTTTACATCTACATCAATTTGGAAAAAGTTAGAAATTTCAGAAGAGCAAGGCGCATAGCAAATATGAGTCTCCTAAGTATCATTGATGTAAGAAGTAATATTTAATAATATACAATATTTTATAATTTCTAATATTAATATGTTGCATGCACTAGAATAAAATTGCAGCTGTATTGTGAAATATAATTTTATATTTTATGAAAGGGATATTTCTGTTGTAATGTACAATATTACATTTAGGTCAACCTTGTTTTGTACTTGATGCACAAAGTTGCTTTCCTGACAGGGTAAAGAAGTTGAATAGGCTGCATGATATATTAGGTCACAATCTTCTTGAGCTTTCTGAATGATACAGTCTATTTAAGACTAAAGCATTATTGTCATTATTGAATTTTTAAATGCCAACATTAGTTTTAAGATGCCTGAGAGGGCTTGGAATGAAGGAATTCATTTGGGGGGGATATTATTCTATTTCCACAGCTAGTACTTAGAAGATTTACTAGAATAACATGAAAGCACTAATATTTTGTGTTATCTAAAATGCCTTTAACATACCACTTGCATTTGTTTAAGAGAGTTCATGAAAGCCAGATTTTTAGCAGGCCTCCACAAATAATTCATCATGGATGAAAGACAGTCATGTCCTGCCAAGTATTTATTTTTGCTTATCATGAGTGTTTTTGCTGTTATTGTTATCTCTGCATCTGAGATAAATGTGTTGAGCATTTCACCAAAGGTCTAATGTGCTACAATCATGTTTCCCTCTAATGTATACATCACTATGGTTTATATAACCAGAATTCTCAAATATTATATATCAACTTGATTGTAATTCCTGTGGTGAGAGACATAGTAAAGTGTAATAATTTCGCTTTATTACCTTCCATTGTAAGAGACTGTAGGAGTACTACCATTAAATATTAAACATTTAAATGAGCCAGCAGTGATTAATTCGTAATATTCTGAGCAGCTTGTGAATGTTTAATGCCTACATTTTGCCTTGACTGGGTCTTATTTAACTGGAACCATGGTCACTGTAGGACTAGTTGGTTACCATCCTTATTTCCAGGCTCAGTTTACAAAATGATTCATTTCATTTTAGGTAAATATGATTTTGAACCTCTCATCATTTTTGTTTACTGTTTCCTAAACTATAGAGCAGAGTAAATAATTAAAGTTAACAACCTATGTTAAACATTTTAAACCATAATTATCTTTAAAAGCAATAATTGAGGTTAAGTTTGCATAGCCTTAATAAAGTGAAAATACCTTAGTGATAATGTTACGTTGATTTTAATGTTTAGATGGTCTTTTATTCTCTCAGTAGGTATTATTCAGTGTCTGTTATGTGCTGGGGCAATGGGAAATAGTCAAGAGAAGACAAGACAGACACTACCACTGCGTTCACAAAGCTTATTATTGGGGGATTGCTTCATTACAATAATGGTGAGTGCTGGACAGAAGGAATGCAAGATTTTGTGGAAATACTTTGTAATCAGACAGGGGATTAGGGAAACGCAATTATTATGTGGTTTGAACGCAGAGTAATCATTGGTCAGGGGAAGGGCTGGAAGGAAGAGCATTTTGGGCGGACGGGACAGAAACAGACCCTGAGGCCCATGAGTCTTTGGAGGTGGGGTGTGGGTGGAAAGGGGTTAAACTGATTCACGTTTGAAAAAATCCAAAATAATGTTAGAGATGATAACTAATTTTCTCTGTAGATTAGAATTAGTTGTTGGAAAGTGTGTGAGACTCCTGGGGAGTCAGCAGTGTAATCTCAGTTTGTGATAATGGATTATGAGTATTTGAGATCAAGACTGACTGATCCTAAGCAAAGGAATAAAATGATAGGATTCTCTTTAGCAGCAAGAATTTTCTCATGTCAGTCAGTTTTGTTGTCTTGCCATAGTTTCCGCTGGTCAGTCTTTACAGAGCTCGCTCACCACCATGGCAATTTCTAATATTTAATGGCGTCATTCAGAGATTCTTGCCATTTGTAGTTTGTCTTTTGCTGTGAGTATTTTTAAGTCTTACAGTTCTTCTGGCAGTTTCGTATGGAAGGACACGTGAAGCTACATGTGAGTCCAATATAATCCTCTTTCAAAAACCTACAGAGACTTTTTTTTTCACATCCTGTAACCTTTTATTAGCTGATGGTAGGTGTCTACACATGAGATCCAATTTCGAGTACATTTTCATTTGTAATTAAATTCTACGCTTTTATAGCCACTTGAAAAAAAGTGATACTTCATATTTCTTTGTTTTAAAATGCTTATTTTTAAAATTGTAAGCAAAAGGAATAATGAAGCCATAAATTTGAAGGAAAATAATCCATAAAGAAGCACATAGCATTTTTCTTCATTCAATATAGTTATTTTCCTATCAGACATTTTTCTGGACCCACCCCTTTTTTTTTCCAAAGTGGAAATTCTTAATTTTGTTTGTTGTATAAAATTCAAATAAAACAATAATATAAAGTGAAAGACCTTTATAATCCCAACTTTCAGGGGAAATCATTGTTCATAATTTGGTGTATCTTTTTTCCTGAGCATATATATGTATTTTTTTTAAATGTTTTTTTTGTGTGTGTGTTTGTAAAAAGAGATTATACTATACTTTCTGAGTCAGTATTTGAAATCACATTATTCTTATGGCTGTATGTTACCATACCATATTTTATTCAGTATTGTTAATGGTGCTTTAACAGTGCTGCAGAGAACATTTTTAAAGGTAAATCTTTGAATACTTGTGGAAATAATGTGCATTGGATGCATTCTTAGTCGATAAATCAGATTATGTTTATTGGCAATTTGTTTTCTTCTATAAATTGTCTTTTTATATCCTTTGTTAATTGTTCTATTGGGCTATGTGATAAAAAATATATGTCCTTTGTTGTATATATTGTAAAGTTATCTGTTCGATTTGTCCAATGTATTTTAACTTGTTTATGGTATCTTTTGCAGGACAGAAATTTCAATCTTAGGAATTAAATCTTAGAATTTAACTTTAGGAATTTCCAATTTTGGTGTGATGTCTGATTTTTCAAAAGACTGCTTTGGAAAATTAGCATCCAATATCCAATACTGTAGTTTCTTTTTTTTTATTATTGAATTTATCAAAACAAAACAACGTACAAACATGAACATTCTTAATATACAAATATTGCGTGTATGGTGTACAATCAGTGGCTCAAAATATCATCACATAGTAATATATTTATCACCATGATCATTTTTTAGAACATTTGCATCACTCTAGAAAAAGAAATAAAAAGAAAAAACTCACACATACCATACCCCTTACCCCTCCCTCTCATTGACCACTAGTATTTCCATCTACTCAATAGATTTTAAGTTCCCCCTTTTCTTTTCTATACCCCTACCAGTCCCTTTCATTATTCACTTGTATTTCAATATACTCAATTTATTTTAACATTTGTCCCCCCTATTATTTATTTATTTTTAATCCATATTTTTTACTCATCTGTCAATATTGTAGATAAAAGAAGCATCAGGCACAAGGTTTTCACAATCCTATGGTCACACTGCAAAAGCTATTCCTAAAAAGGGAATATCTATAAAATGCATAAGAATAACCTCCAGGATAACCTCTCTACTCTGTTTGAAATCTCTCACCACTGACATTTTATTTTGTCTCATTTTTCTCTTCCCCCTTTCAGTCAAGAAGGTTTTCACAATCCCTTGATGCTGAGTCCCAGCTCATTCTAGGATTTCAGTCCCACATTGCCAGGGAGGTTTACAACCCTGGGAGTCATGTCCCATGTAGAGAGAGGAAGGGTGGTGAGTTTGCTTGCTGTGTTGGCTGAGAGAGAGAGATAGGCCACATCTGAGCAACCAAAGAGGTTCTTTGGGGGTGACTCTTAGGCCTAATTTTAAGTAGGCTTAGTCTCTCCTTTGTTCATATGAACAAACCCCAAGATTGAGGGCTCGGCCTACTGATTTGGTTGTCCCCACTGCTTGCAAGAATATCAGGAATTCTCCAAATTGGGAGGTTGAATTTTCCCCTTTTCTCACCATTTCCCCAAGGGGACTTTGCAAATACTTTTTTATTCACTGTTCAAATCACTCTGGGATTTATCGGGACATCACTCTGGACAAACCTACAAAATCTCATGCCCTATTCAATGTTCCATGTACTTATGGTGTTCAATTAAACTGTCCATGTAAGTTATATTAGGAAATGCTCTAGTCAAAATATAAATTTTGTACCAAATAAATATTTTTTGCTTTAGTCTCACACATAAGTTAAAATTTTAAAATATAAATTACAATCTATTTTCAACACCCTACAATATTGACATTCCTTTGTTCTTCCTCATGCAAAAACATTTTTTAATTTGTACATTTAGTCACTATCATTGTACACTCTAGGCATTCCTAGATTATACCATCTCAGTCTTTATCGTCTCTCTTTCCTTCTGGTTTCATTTGTGCCTCCAGCCCTCCTCCCTCTATCATTCTCACATTCAGCTTCATTCAGTGTTCTAACATTATTGTGCTCCAACTGGATAGTATTGTGCTATCCACTTCTGAATTTTTA
Organism: Myrmecophaga tridactyla; assembly: GCA_004026745.1. NCBI lineage: Eukaryota > Metazoa > Chordata > Mammalia > Pilosa > Myrmecophagidae > Myrmecophaga > Myrmecophaga tridactyla. The sequence goes on along the minus strand of PVIY010029936.1, from coordinate 14,347 downwards.
CAATCAACCCTGTTGCACAATCTGTATCCCTTCAGCTCCAATTACCCAATAACTACCCTATTTCTATCTCATGATGGCCTCTGTTCTTAACTGAAATTCTCCAAGTTCATTCATTGTTAGTTCATATCAGTGAGACCATACAGTATTTGTCCTTTTGTTTCTGGCTAATCTCACTTAGCATAATGTCCTCAAGGTCCATCCATGTTGTTACATGCTTCACGACTTGATTCTGTCTTACAGCTGCAGAATATTCCATCCTATGTATATACCACAGCTTGTTTAGCCACTGATCTGTTGATGGATATTTGGGCTGTTTCCATATCTTGGTGATTGTAAATAATGCTGGTATAAACACCGGTGTGCAAATATCTGTTTGTGTTCTTGCTCTCATGTCCTTTGAATAGATATCTAGCAATGGTATTGACAGATCATATGGCAGTTCTATACTTAGCTTCCTGAGAAACCACTAAACTGCCTTCCACAGTGGTTGTCCCAGTTCACATTCCCACCAACAGTGGATGTGTGCCTCTTTCTCCACATCCTCTCCAGCACTTGTTGTTTTCTGTTTTATTGATAATGGCCATTCTGGTGGGTGTGAGATGATATCTCATTGGGTTTTGATTTACATTTCCCTAATTGCCAGGGAAATTAAGCATCATTTCATGTCCCTTTTAGCCATTTATATTTCCTCTTCTGAGAAGTGTCTGTTAAGTCTTTTGCCCATTTTGTAATTGGGTTGTTTGTCTTTTTGTTGTTGAGTTGAATAATCTCTTTATATATCCTGGATACTAGATCCATATCTGATATATCGTTTCCAGATATTGTCTCTCATTGTGTAGGTTGTCTTTTTACTTTCTTGACAAAGTTCTTTGATGTACAAAAGTGTTTAATTTTGAGGAGTTCCTGTTTATCTGTTTCTTTCCTCAATACTCATGCTTTGGATGTAAGATCTAGGAAACTACCTCCTATTATAAGATTTATAAGATATTTCCCTACATTTTCTTCTAAAAGTTTTATGGTCTTAGATCTAATGTTTAGGTCTTTGATCCATTTTGAGTTAATTTTTGTATAGGATGTGTGATATGGATCCTCTTTCATTCTTTTGCATGTGGATATCCAGTTCTTTAAGCACCATTTGTTGAAGAGACTGTTCTACCCCAGGTGAGTTGGCTTGACTGCCTTATCAAAGATCAATTGTCCATAGATGAGAGGGTCTATATCTGAACCCTCTATTCGATTCCATTGGTCAGTGTATCTATCGTTATGCCAGTACCATGCTGTTTTGACCACTGTAGCTTTGTAATTTGCCTTAAAGTTAGGTATGTGAGACCTCTGACTTCATTTTTCTTTCTCAGGATACTTTTAGCTATTCAGGGCACCCTGCCCTTCCAGATAAATTTGGTTATTGGTTTTTCTGTTTTGAAAAGTAAGTTTTTGGGATTTTAATTGGTATCATTGAATCTATAAACCAGTTTAGGTAGAATTGACATTTTAACTATATTTAGTCTTTCAATCCATGAACACAGTATGCCCTTCCATTTATTTAGGTCTCTTGTGATTTCTTTTAGCAATTTCTTGTAGTTTTCTTTGTATAGGTCTTTTGTATCCTTAGTTAAATTTATTCCTAAATATTTTATTCTTTTGGTTGTAATTGTAAATGGAATTTTTTTCTTGATTTCCCCCTCAGATTATTCATTGCTCGTGTATAGAAATACTACAGATTTTTGAGTATTGATCTTGTAACCTGCCACTTTGCTGTACTCATTTATTAGCTCTAGTAATTTTGCTGTGGATTTTTGGGGGTTTTTGACATATAGTATCATATCATCTGCAAATAGTGAGAGTTTTCCTTCTTCCTTTCCAATTTTGATGACTTGTATTTCTTTTTCTTTTCTAATTTCTCTGGCTAGAACTTCCGTCATAATGCTGGATAACGGTGACAGTGAACATCCTTGTCTTGTTCCTGATCTTAGGGGGAAAGTTTTCAGTTTTTCCCCATTGAGGATGATGTTAGGTGTGGGTTTTTCATATATTCCCTTTATCATGTTGAGGAAGTTCCCTTCTATTCCTATCTTTTAAAGTGTTTTCAACAAGAAAGGATGTTGAATTTTGTCAAATGCCTTTTCTGCATCAATCGAGATAATTATGTGGTTTTTCTGCTTTGATTTATTGATATGGTATATTACATTAATTGATTTTCTTATGTTGAACCATCCTTGCATACCTGGGATGAATCCTACTTGGTCATGGTATATAATTCTTTTAATGTGCCACTGGATTCGATTTACAAGAATTTTGTTGAGGATTTTTGCATCTCCATTCATTAGAGAATTGGTAATTTTGATTTCTTGTAGTGTCTTTGTCTGGCTTTGTTATGGGGGTGATGTTGGCTTCATAGAATGAGTTAAGTAGCCTTTCCTCCTCTTCAATTTTTTTGAAGAGTTTGAACAGGATTGGTACTAATTCTCTCTTGAATGTTTGGTAGAATTCACATGTGAAGCCATCTCGTCTTGGACTTTTGTTTTTGGGGAGCTTCTTAATGACTGATTCAATTTCTTTACTTGTAATTGGTTTGTTGAGGTCGTCTATTTCTTCTCAAGTCAGTGTTGGTTGTTAATGCCTTTCTAAAGTTGTCTGTTTCCTCCACATTGTCTAGTTTATTAGCATAAAGTTGTTCATAGTATCCTCTCATTACCTCCTTTATTTCTGTGGGGTCAGTGGATATGTCTTCTCTTCCATTTTTTATTTTATTTATTTGCATCCTCTTCTTCTTTTTGTCAACCTTGCTAAAGGTCCATCGATCTTATTAATTTTCTCAAAGAACGAACTTCTGGTTTTGTTGATTTTCTCAATTGTTTTCATGTTCTCAATTTCATTTATTTCTGCTCTAATCCTCATTATTTCTTTCCTTTTGTTTGCTTTGGGGTTAGTGTGCTGTTCTTTCTCTAGTTCTTTCAAGTGAACAGTTAATTCCTTGATTTTTGCTCTTCTTTTTTGATATAGGCATTTAGGGCAATAAATTTCCCTCTTATCACTGCCTTTGTTGCATCCCATAAATTTTGATATACTGCGGTTTCATTTTCATTTGCCTCGAGATATTTACTGATTTCTCTTGTAATTTCTTCCTTGACTCACTGGTTGTTTAAGATTGTGTTGTTGAGCCTCCATATATTTGTGAATTTTCTGACCCTTTGCCTATTATTGATTTCCAACTTCATTCCTTTATGATCTGAGAAAGTGTTTTGTATGATTTCAGTCTTTTGAAATTTGTTGAGACTTGCTTTGTGATCCAGCATGTGGTCTGTTTTTGAGAATGAACCATGAGCACTTAAGAAAAAGGTGTATCATGCTGTTGTGGGGTGTAATGTTCTATAAATGTCTGTTAAATCTAGTTCGTTTATTGTATTATTTAAATTCTCTGTTTCTTTATTGATCCTCTGTCTAGATATTCTGTCCATTGATGAGAGCGGGAATTGAAGTCTCCAACTATTATGGTAGATGTGTCTATTTTTCTTTTCCATGTTTTCAGGTATTTTGGAGCACTCTGGCTCAGTGCATAAATATTTATGATTATTATGTCTTCTTGTTGAATTGTTCCTTTTATTAATACATAGTGTCCTTATTCATGTCTTGTAATTGTTTTACATTTGAAGTCTAATTTGTTGGATATTAGTATAGCTACTCTTGCTCTTTTCTGATTGTTGTTTGCATGAAATATCTTTTCCCAGCTGTGCTGGTTTGAAAGGAAGTATGCCCCCTAAGAAAAGCCATGTTTTAATATAAATCCCATTTCATAAAGGTAGAATAATCTCTATTCAATACTGAATGTTTGAAACTGTTATGAGATCATCTCCCTGGATGATGTGATTTAGTCAAGAGTGGTTGTTAAACTGGATTAAGGGACGACATATCTCCACCCATTTGGGTCAGTCTTGATTGGTTTACTGGAGTCCTATAAAAGGGGAATAAGAGATTCAGAGAGAGCAGAGAATGCTGCAGCACCACAAAGCAGAGAGTCCACTAGCCAGTGACCTTTGGAGATGAGGAAGGAAAACGCTTCCCAGGGAGGTTCATGAAACTGGGAGCCGGGAGAGAAAGCTAGCACATGATGCCGTATTCGCCATGTGCCCTTCCAGCTGAGAGAGAAGGCCTGACTGTGTTCACCATGTGCCTTCTCACTTGAGAGAGAAACCCTGAACTTCATCGCCTTCTTGAACCAAGGTATCTTTTGCTGGATGCCTTAGATTGGACATTTCTATAGACTTGTTGTAATTGGGACATTTTCTCGGCCTTAGAACTGTAAACTAGCAACTCATTAAGTTCCCCTTGTTAAAAGCCATTCCGTTTCTGGTATATTGCATTCCATCAGCTAGCAAACTAGAACACCAACCTTCAACTTTCAACTTATATTGATCCTTGGGTCGAATATGTATCTTTTATAGACAGCATATAGATGGGTCCTGCTTTTCAATCCATTTCTGCCAGTCTGTGTCTTTTGATCAGGAAGTTTAATCCATTAACATTTTGTGTTATTACTGTAAAGGCAGTACTTTCTTCTACCATTTTGCCTTTTGAATTGTATATGTCATATCTTAATTTTTCTTCTTTTGAATGTAGTCTTCATTTCTACACTCTATTCTGCATCTCTCTCTCCTGGTTTGTCCTATCTGTCTCTAGTGCTCCCTTTAGTATTTCTTGCAGAGCTGGTTTCGTGGTCACAAATTCTGTAAGTGATTTTTTTGTCTGAAAATATTTTAACTTCCCCCTCATCTTTGAAGGAACGATTTTGCTGGATATAGAATTCTTGGGTGGCAGTTTTTCTCTTTTAGTATCTCAAATATATCTTACCACTATCTTCTTGCCTCCATGATTTCTGCAGAGAAATCTATGCATAGTCTTATTGGGCTTCCCTTGAATATGATAGATTGCTTTTCTCTTGCTGCTTTCAACATTCTCTCTTTCTCTTTGACATCTGACATTCTGATTAGTAAGTGTCTTGGAGTACGTCTATTTGGATCTGTTCTTTTGGGGTAGGCTGTACTTCTTGAATCTATAATTTTAAGTCTTTCTTAAGACTTGGGAAACTTTCAGTGATTATTTCTTCTATTAGTTTTTCTCCTCCTTTTCCCTTCTTTTCTCCTTCTGGGACACCCACAACACGTATATTCATGTGGTTCATGTTGTCATTCAATTCCTGAGTCCCTGCTCATATTTTTCATTCTTTTACCTATATTTTCTTTTGCTTGTCGGATTTCAGATGTCCTGTCCTTCAGTTCACTAATCCTATCTTCTACCTCTTGAAATCTAGCATTGTAGGTTTCCATTGTCTTTTTCATCTCTTCTACTGTGTCTTTCATTCCCATAAATTCCGTGATTTTTTTCCTAGACTTTCAATTTCTTCTTTTTGTTCATCCCTTGCCTTCTTTATATCCTCCCTTAATAAATTGATTTGATTTTTTTTTTCATGGGCAGGCACTGGGAATCGAATCTGGGTGTCCAGCATGTCAGACAAGAACTCTGCCTGCTGAGCCACCATGGCCCACCCTATTGATTTGATTTTTGTGAGATTTTTCGCAGCTGTTAGAACATCCTGAATTAATTGTTCAACTCCTGTATATCATGTGAATTGTTGGTTTGCTGCTTTGACTGGGCCATATCTTAAATTCTCCTAGTATGATTCATTATTTTTTGCTGGTGTCTAGACATTTAATTTCCTTAATTAGTTTATTCTGGAGATTGTTTTCACTTTTTTTTTACCTCAGACTTTCTTGCTGGATGACTTTGAGTCTGTCTGTTCTTTGACATTCAGTTCAGCTTATTCTAGACCTCTACTTAGGTTTTGTTTAACAGATCAGAATTTTTCAGTTCTCATTTTTTTGTTTCTTTTCCTGCTTATATGGTGCCTTTTCCCCCCTCCCCCCTTAGGAGGGTCTACTTAGGTATTATAGACCCCAGTCAGATTTTCCCAGACCAGACTGGCTTCCTCTCAGGAGCAAAGAGTCACCTGTATCAACTTTCCCTGAGGGTGAGACCCAGCAGGTTGTTAGACTTCCCTATGAAGCTTCTAGACTGTGTGTTTTTCCTTTCCTGCCCAGGATATAACACTTGTCTGCCTACGGGTCCCACCAGCATAAAGTGATGCAGTACCTTTAACTTCAGCAGACTCTCACTGCTTTGGGCATGGTTGAGACAGAGGAGAGGTTGTAGGCTGGCTTTAATTGCTTCAGTTTTCCAGACTCTGGGGTCTGACTTCCTTGAGGGAGGGATTCCACCTGAGCTGGGCCCCACCCCTCTCCTGGGGAAGGCACAGCCTCCAAAGAATTAATTCCTTTCCCCTGACCAGCCTCTTTGTCTCTCAGACAAGCTTAATTCTGCCCAGTTGGAGCCTGAGAAGCCTTGCAGTTGTATGCAAAGAGCGGTCAAGTCATAGAAACCCAGCCACAAAAAAGAAAAGAAAAAAAATCCTTTTCAGTGCAGGACCTCTGTTCCTTGGGTTTGTTAATCAAGATCTTAAGTTGCTATGTTGCTCTGTGTATCTCCAGGTCCTATGTGCCCCCTCCTTTCCTTCAGGGCCCAGACTTTTTCAACTATTTTGTGCTGTCTGATCTGGAAAAAAAAACTCTTTTTTTTTCTCCTTTTTCTATCAGCTCTACCTTCTCTGCGCCAGGGCAGAAACCAGCAACCTTAGCTTTTACTGGAGGTTCAGCTGAGCTGGGGGGGGTCTATTTTTAATAGTCAGAATTTGTTAATTAACTCCAGAATTGGAGCTTGGTTGAGTTCAGTTCCCTTCCTATTAGCAAAATCTTTTTCCTTTCCCTTCTGGGAAGCAGCCTGTTGGGGAGGGGCACTAGCCACTGACGTTTGGGAGATTCACGGCTCTGGGTGGGCTCGTAGCCAGACCAGTTTGTCCAGGCTGGTGTACGCTGTGTGTCCAGTCACTGATGTGGCCCCAGCAGTTGTTCTGTACAGTTCCTGGCTATTTAGTAGCTGCTCTGGAGAACGAACTAAATTCCACTCCTCACTAAGCTGCCATCTTGGACCAGCCCTCTACATAGAGACTTTTGACTTCTCTGGGAACAATCCTGACAAATTCTCCCACAAATAGTTTTGGCAAAGGGGTCATCGAGCCAAATAGCTGCTGGCTAGCCCTGTTATCCTGAAGCAGAACCAAGATGTGGCCATTTCCAACCCCTAAGCTTGGCCAGTACCAGGGTCTTCAGTGGTTTGCTTATATTTGGGTCTGCAGTACAACAGAGGTGAGTGGCTAAATGTCCCCACTTATGGCTCACCTTACCATGTTGGCAGTCAACCCAAACCACAACCTGGAAACTTGTTAATCCACTTCTCTGGAGCTTTGCCAGTCAGGGAAGCATCTCAAGGAATGGAACCATAGCTGCATGTCTCCTGGCTTCCCTGGTCCTCCTTTACAGGCATTCCTTTTAGATGGATACTAAGTCCCCTCTATCTTCCTCAGCCCTAATTAGCATTATCCAAAGTGAGAAGTCAGGGGTCTCCTTAATGGTTGTGTTATAATCCAACATAGTGTATTGATAACTGGATGTGGCTACTTCTGGGCCTCCCAGCCTTGTTCTGCTGCCTTTTGACAGATGACTGATTGCCGTGTTTCTCCAAAGGAGAGCAGTGTTGGAGCCCTGTCTTCCAATTCTGTACTGTTAAGTTGTGAATCTGGCCTATGAATCCCAGTCACTATCCACCCTGCCACACTTACAATTCTCTGCAGAAAAATCAGTTTTGTGGCTTTGAGAACAACTTTGATTCCAGGATTTTGCAGTCCTCCTCATAAGTGGAGAATTATCTGTGCTCAAGACCTTCCCACCTGGGAAACCTTTTAAAACTATGGTCTAACCCAGAGTTTTAAAAATTGCTCTCCATGACCCATTTAATAAAATAGAATAGATTGAAACAGAAGAGACTATATCTAAAGCGAATCACAAATAGTAAGGGGAAGCATTGCTTCTTAACACTTTTATTTTATGAAACTTTTTATATTCGTATATTTGTATGTGAATATGTATTTTACATACATATTAAATGTTACCATATCTAAAGTACATTTTGACATATGTATTGTATTAATATTATTTACGATGATAATGATGAAGATGATTATTACAACAATTACTAAAACTACTGGATTACCAGTCTAATTTACCATGATTTTACCTCCAGTGTCTGGCAGTAAGAGTTTCTCAATTTCTGGATGCAGTTGGCACATTCCAGGAGTTCAGGGCCTGTGTGATCTCAAGTTCCACAGCAGCTGTTAGATCCCAGGGGTCTGGTCTTGACTAGTGGGTGGTACTGAAGTCTTGACACAATCTCAACATTGACCTTCTCTTATCAAGAAAGAGCAATGTCTTTTAAAGAAATAGTTGTCTATGGGGAAGTAGGGGAAAATAGTAATTTCTAATTTATCACCTCTGAAATGAGCTTTTTTAGACTTTTCAGTTTTGTGCACTCACACAGCACTTAGTTCTCTGGTTGGTATAGTTAATCCTTAGGAGGGTTGTCTTCTAAAATTCACATATTCAACTTGAGTGTATGAGAACTTCAAGTTCTCATTAACCCTCCACTATTATTCCATTAGACATCATGCTTTGCTCTTCAGCAGATCCCATACACAAAGCTTTGAATGGTTATCTAGCATGATGGATATGTGTTTCTGGTTTAGGGCAGCTGCAATAATTTTAAACCAAGTTGTGGCTCAGGGCCCTACCTTATCTCCAGCTTGGTAACCACCCCTCCAACATCCATGGTGATGAAGATTAAATCTGCCTTCTCTCTAACAAGAAAGGAAAGTTTCTCTTTTGAAAGGGGGGAATTGGGGTTGTAACAATATGATTCTTCTTATCCTATCCCATATTCTTTATTGTATTTCAGTTTAGGAGAAAATCACTATCATCAGTAAACCAGTTTAAATGTGCCATTATTACTGGCTAATCTGTATGTGGTACCAAGAAATGTAAATCTGTTTCTTTGATTTTTTGATTTGCAAACACCCCAATTTGATATTTCTGTAATTGAGACAAAATGTTGGTTCTCAAGCTTTAGCAATTTTAAGAATTATTTGGAATATCTATTAAACATACAGATTCCCTAAGTCTTCCTCCATGTCACTCCCACTACCTGCCTGGAAATTTTATATTCTTAGATCTTTGGTAGGGGTTGAAAATCTGCATTATAAGCAAGTCCCTAGGTGATTCCTGTATGGATTGTGTTCTGGGGGCCATACTTAATGTTTGGGTAAATTAAATATAGTAAAGTAAATTGTATGTAAGCCTAAACTAAGCTATTTAAACCAACTACTTTTATTTTTAAAATTATGATGCCTATATATCAGAGTTACCTAAAAAGATAATCCTGTCTGCCAAGTTCTCTTTCTTTCTCCCAGTGGCCTAGTGTTCTCTGGCTGGTTGCATTTGTAGTGCACTCATGTCCTCATTCGTAACTTTTTAGCATAAAAACTAATAACTCTTTGATTATCAGAGAAGTAGATGAGCAGATACTATGACTAAATATTATAATTTTGTCTATGTGCCTGAATGTTGATAGTGATGATTTCTGGGTAATTTTATCTGTTTTTAATAACATTTAAAAATTTATTTATGGATATATAAAATCTTCAGGTGATTTTATAATCTTTTAAAACATTTTTTTCAAAAGTTTATCGTGAATAGGCATTATGGTTATAATCAGAGAAGTGTAGGTTAGTTTTAATAACTAAAAAAGGATTTTCATCTGGCTGGATATGGTTGGAAATAAAAATTTAATTAAAAATTAATAAAATTAAAATAGAGGAGCATTCTACATTTGAGAAGGAAAGCTTATTTCTTTTAAAAGAACAGAAGTAGATTGAATTCTTCCCTGCTCTATGGACAGTTTTGACAGCCTGTGTTTGTCTTAATAAATTCCAGTTTGTCTAAAAAGGTTTTAGCTACCTCTTAGAGGAAGCATAGGAGGGTTTGGGATTTATGGTCAGAGTAAATGTGGTAGAAATTTCAGTTTGTCTTTATCTTTTTCATCTGTACAAAAACTCTCCCAAGGGAGCAGTAATTGAAGTCTGATCTCTTCTGAGGGGACAGTATGTTTTAAAGAAATTGGACCCATCTTGTTTTGACTGATAGTACGGAGGTAGGAAGGGAAGAGGAGGCCACAAAGCGGGGAGATTTGGTCCTTGAATGTTTGTTGCATAGAAACCTCAGTTCATCTCTGACCTTTGGAAGGAGAGGTTATTATTAATTTAGCAATGATGTTTCCTGGCTAAGGTTGTATCCAAAGTGTCCTTCAAAGTGTGAGATAATAGGCCAAAGGTTGACAAAGAAAGAAAAGCATACCCACGGCTGATATCCTCTGAAATTACTTCATTAGCAAAGTCAAAGGTGGAACATTTTGATTCCAGATTTATCTCTTCTCAGAATCCATTATCTAATCAACCAACCAGCCATCTACCAACCAAATTAGGTGATTTCATTGAATCTTTTTGTTTGTTTGTTTGTTTTTCACATGGGCAGGCACCGGGAATTGAACCCGGGTCCTCTGGCATGGCAGGCAAGCATTCTTGCCTGCTGAGCCACCGTGGCCCACCCTCATTGAATCTTGAAGCAAATAAAAATGAATTGGTTATCCTTAAGGATTAAAATTTGGTTATTTTATAGTCAGGGATCAGATGAGCATTTATGCCTCAGGGTACTTCCAGGCTAGTCTTGGAACTCTATGGAGTGCTGCCAGGAAGAGAGCTGGGGTGTCCATATCTAGGAGACCCATGCAGAAGTGCCGCCCGTAAGTGATGCTGACTAGGGTTCAGGGGGTTGATAACAGTGTCCTCTCCAAATATGTGCTTTTAGTGATTCTTTCCCTGATATCATGCTCATTTAGGTCTAGTGCCATGTAGTGTTAACATTTTAACAGTGAATCTAACAGTTTTGCATATCTAGCATGCACCAAATAGTATTCTAAAAATTTTTCATATATTACCCAATTTAATTCCTCAATCTCTGTAGCCCCATTTTACAGATTAGGAAAATGAAAAGAGAGGTTATGTAGCCCCAAGTTACCCAGTCAGTAGTGAAACTGATCTTGAAGTCCTTTTTGCTTTCTAAAAAGACATTCCTCCAACTCCAATAAATTATCAAGGCAAACACTGAAGAGGTCAAAATCATTTTTCCATATTTCCTTCTGTATAAAACATATTTAAATAAACCTTTAACAAACTTTTCATTCATGTATATAAGTGTTTAGCTTGCTGAGTTTTCACAAAATGTAGACACCTGTGTAGTCTTCGCCTATGTCAAGAAGAATTTATAAATGTTTTTAAATAGAGTTAAACCCTTCTATTACATGGAATTTGGCATCCTGCTTTTTTCACTTAACATTTTATTGTCAAATATTTTCCATGTAACTAATATATCCTCATAATATATAATCTCTCCATAATATATCCTCGAGTGGATGTACAATAATTTATGTAGCCATTCTTTAAATACTGCACATCCAGTTTCTTGTGAATAGCACTATTCAATATAATGTTGTACATAAATCTCTGGCTGCATCCTTGATTACTTCCTTAGGGTACATTTCTTGGAGTATAATTACTAGATCGAAGAACATCAGTATTTTAAAGCTCTTGATATGTTTTGAGGAAATGCCCCATAGAACGGTTATACCAGTCCACCAGTGTTGGAAAGTACCCATATTCCAGCAACAGTGTTCTCTTCTTACTTATGTGTGTGGTGGTGTTATGTGTTTATTGTTGTCTTTTGTAAACAAGAATTGATACTTGACTTCTGCTTTGGTTTTCTTTCATTATTAGTGTGGTGATTATGTTTTCATATATTTATTAGACATGTTACTTTTCCCAGTTATTGTATGTAGAGACTAAATGCTAGCTGCAAAATTACTCCTTTCTTTTACTTTTAAAATTTTACTTTGGGAGATAAGAGCTTATAAAACTTCAAGAGGGTTTCATTTTTTTTTTAGGTCAGAAAAATTTGGGAATGTGATGAAAACAAGTTTTCTCTTCATATTCATTTTTACAGAGCATCCATATACCTGTTTTGGAGAAAAATATGTGTTGATTCCAAAAAATTTCTCTGGAAAGATTCTGACAATATTTGAGTCTTAACCAATGCTATTTTATAAACCCGTCTATACACTGTTGCTTCATGATTGCCTGTGATCTTAAGCAGTGACTCACTTTATCAAGAGCCTCAAATTACTATTCCTATATTTAAAAAAAAATTATTTTAGAAGACAAAGTTTGGATGGATAAATGAAATACAGTATATTCAGATCACTCAAATATGGTTAGAAATTTACACATCTCTTTATAATATTTACTGTTTTATGAAATAGGATTAGATTAAGTTTTGTTTAATTCTTTCCCTTTTGCTAAATAAAAGTGTGAAATTTAAGGAGTGGAAATAAAATTAGTGTTAAAATGACTAAAATATGGTATGCCCATAAAATGGGGTATTATATTATTTAGTTGTGAAAATGAATGAAATAATTAGACCTGCTACAATGTGACCTTGAAAACATGATACTAAGTGAAAGAAGTTGGACACAAAAGTCCCATATAATGGGATTCCATTTATATGAAATATCCAGATAGGCAAATCTATAGAGATAGAAAGTAGGTTAGTGGTTGCCATGGGATAGGGGAAGAAGGCAGATAGGGAGTGGCAGCTTAATGGATACAGTCTCCTTTGGGGGTGATGAAAATGTTTTGGAACTAGATGCAACGTTGTGAATATACTAACTTCCCCTGAATTGCACACTTTAAAATGGCTAATTTTATGTTATATAAAATTATGTATTTTTTATTAAAAATTATGTATTTCAAAGGCTTAATCATATGAAGGTTCTTTTTTCAGGCTTTAAAGCAGATTTGATTTTTTTTTTTTTACCATGTCTTTGAGGTATAAAATGTAGGTAGTTTTAATAATTTCAGGAACTGGGGTCTACCTAAAGGAGCTTTTGCATGAAGACAGTGGAACTTAAAAAAGAATCATTAACAAAACTGCAGGTCAGTGTGGATGAGATGGGAGGTTTTTCTTCACACCGCCGAAGTATCTTTTTTTGCCAGTGGCTTGTTTCTGAGCAGACGTGGGCAGGGTTGGCAGATTGTGCTGTTTTTATGTAATGTGGACAGAAATCTTGCGATTCTGAGCCTATTACGATGAGAGCATTTTAACATGAGTTTGTTAATCCCTGTGTTGAAATTCTGATCTCCAGCTGTTACAAGCATTAAGCCGTTATTCCTCTTTTGGTAATAAATTTGCTCAAATACTCTCTATACCCCAAAATACATAGATGCTACTTTGAGCTTTACCAGTTGTTTGTTCTTTGCTCTATAATTTGATGTCAACTAAATCCAATTTCTCCTCTTATTTCATAAATATTTCCTATATAATAGGAGTATAGATTATTTTTGTATAATGATAGTCTTGCAGATCTTCAAATCCAAATGCTTTCCAGGGCCAGCAGTACCTACAGGAAATTACCAGGGGTGAGACAGTTGGAAGTGATGTGGATTACGTAAGCTAGTGTATAAACCCCATTTAAGTGCATCAGTTTAAAAGTTTCTTTGAACACTGTGAGCCACATTTGTCTGTGGGCTGCATTTGACTGGCAGGCCTCCCATTTACAATCTGATTTAGTCTAATCCTCTTATTTTAAAAATAAATTGTTCTTCCTAGTAAAGTTAGTGTGACCTGGGATTAGAGACCAAGTTTTCTGATTTCTAGTTAATTGATAAATTAAATATCTACTGCGTTCCCACTTCTACCAGACATTTTTATGCATTTATTTAATTTATCATATATATTTCATTTACTTACAAAAATGGAGTTGAGGCTAAAGACAATAAATATATACATAAATATGTTCATAGGGAGGATAAAATAAAGATGAAAAGATAAAAATCACATGGAAGAAAAGGGATACAATTTTAGAATAAGCCTGAAGTAAAACATGGCAGCCAATTTAAAAAAAAGGAAAACAAATGGGCTATAAGATTCTAGAAGTATCCTGCCCTTTCTTTTTTTTCCCTGACTTTTTTAAATACAATTTTTTACTTAAGAAATTGTGGGTTTCTAGAAAAATCATGCATAAAATACGGAATTTCCATACTCCTCCCCATCACCAGCTTTATCATTGGTTCAGAAAATTTGTTCCAATTGATGGTAGCACTTTTTTTGTAATTCTACTTTTTTTTGAGAGTAGTTACATTTGTTAAAATTGATGAATGATGAAAGATTATTAAAGTAATACTGTTAACTATTATCCAGAGTTTATGTAGGGGTATTTTTCCCCATATTCCAAGCCTATT
>PVIY010029935.1:0-31522 GCA_004026745.1 Myrmecophaga tridactyla | reverse complement strand
TCCCTATCACCCACCTCAAGACCAGGCTTCTCTTCATTTTTGAGTCCTCACTTTGAACAAGAAGGAACCTGCAGTATGCCCCCACCCCTGCCCCAAGGAGGGCAAGAATAGCTCGTGGCTGGATAAAAGCTCTGAGCCCTAAGCCACAGTCATTATTTCACTTTAACATGTCATGTGCCTTCTTTCAAATGACCCCTATTCATCACTCTTTGCCCTCATACAAGGGGCAGCATTCTCTTCCAAAGACCCATTCTTGGACATCTTCAAGAGGGATTTGCCTTCCGCACCACCATTAAAGACCCCTCCCCTGCAGCCCCCAGCCCTCCAACAACTGCTTGCTTAATGGAGATGCATCTGTCCCCTGGGATAGCTCTAAAAGCAGCAGAACTCAGTTAATAGTTTCTTCCTGGTGCTTTTTTCCAAGGTAGGGTCTGAACTGATGAAAGAGAGGAGAAATAATCTTCTTTTTATGTCCTTTAAAAAAAAGGAAATACTTGTTCTAATAACATGCATTCTTCCATTCCTATTTATGATTCCATCACTTAGGTGGGGGGGGAGGCGGAACAGGGAACTCAAAGTGGTTTGGGGAGGCATAAAGTTCCTAAGGTTCTGGGGTAGACAGTCCTGGCAGATTATGAAACATTGACTTTAGTGCTCCCTCTACTCTCTGTTCAATTTATGTGCATCCTCACCTGCACAAGTGTTCGAATTACTCTGGACTTTTGTCTCAGGCCAAATTCTATTTAATTCTACTTTAGCTGACCTCTGTCTTCTTATTTTTACCCTCTAAATTATCTTGTCTGATTTAATCCAACCTCCCCCACCTTTATGACTTCTGATTTAGCACCCATTCTAATCCTCACTGAGAGGAATTAGTGTGTGTGAGCTGGGGATAGTGAGGAGACGGGGTGCAATTAGTTGGAAAAGAAACAGCAAAGGAAGATGAGGGAGGCCGAGGATACGGCTGGCAGGGCCGGAAGGCAGCATTTCCTCTGTCAAACAAAGAGAACTTTCCTTGGGATGCTGAGGGTTAATGGACTATTTCTTATTAAGTGATTTTTACGAATGCTAATGGACTATTTCTTACCAAACATTTCTTCCTGGCTCACTCTAAAAGAAAACATGAAGGAAAACTGCGATCACAACCCACAATTAACGTTTCCTTCCTGAAGCCTTCATGTTCTCTGAAGCGCTCTCTGCAAGGCAGAAATCACACCTGGGAAAAACTGCACTGGACGCTTAGGGTGTGGTTGGGGCTGCTGGAAGCACGACCACTTGCTTATTTAATTTAATTCTAGAAACAGTTCTCTCTGTATAACTGGATCTTTGAATAGACTGCCACACAGCTAGTCCACATTTCCAAGATTCCTGTGCAATGAGGTGCAACCATGTGACTGAGTTCCACCCAAACGAATGTGGGCAAAAGGGACACGGGTGACTTCCCAGCTTGGCCCCCCAAAGCTCCATGACCCTTAATATTCTCTCTTTCCCCACCATATGGCTAAATAAGAAGACTTTGCAGGCTATGGAGGGAGGGAGAAGGAAAGTCGTAAGATGGAGCGATCCTGAGCCTCTGTGTCATAGTTTGGAGGAGAGCTATGCATAATGCCACGTTGGACTGTTGCGTATGTTAAACCATTAAACTTTCGCTTGCAGCAGTTAGTCTACCCTGACTATATTTTATGAAATCGAGACTCAATGAAGTTATGTCACTTCCTCAAGTTCAAATAGCTGGTAATTGGCAGAACTGAGCTTTACAACCAGGTCTTGACTAAAATCATTGCTTTTGCTACCCTGGCACAGTTGCTTCATAATCACTTCTGCAATTGCTTTCAAGAAAGAAAAAAATCTGCTGAGATAAGCAATGGATTCATACCAATGCATTTACAAGACATTGATGCTGACCTAATTAGGGCCTTAATGAAGATGGCTGTGGGGGAAAAGAGACCAGAAGCAGGGAAGTAATTGGGGCCAGGTCCTGGGCATAATATGGGAAGAGATGCTGCAAAGCAATCGTGGAGGACCTCAAAGCTACCTTAGCCAACAGGGGCAATGAAAGGCTAGGGAGGTTGGCAGCAGGGGTAGAAAATGACTACACTTAGAAAAAAGTGTAGTCAACCTTAGAAAAAGGAGGACCCGGCATGGCCCCTGGAAAGAAGGAAGCCATAAGCATGCACGGAAGAATCCCTAGAAAGTCATTACGCACAGCCAGCAGGTCAACCCACTATCCCCTCTGCTTGAAAACCTTTGGTTGCTTCCCAGTGGCTATCGCATCAGGGTCACTCCTTTCACACAAGGTCCACCATGATCTTCCCATTCTTCCTTGTCCAGACTCAACTGGACAAGGTTAGCTCCTGGGTTACCCAGGACTTTGCACATGCCGTCCCCTCTGCACGGCCTCCCAGCCCTAGTCCCAGCCCTCACAAAGCTCAGCTCAGCACCATCTCTTGCTGCATTTGGAGTTTGATGCTGCTGCTTGGCTATCTCACAGCCTCCTCAGCACCCCTACATTGAGTGCTTATCAGACTGCATCACAATTGCTCCTTCTTGCCTCCTACCAGATTATGTACTGTTTGTCTTTGATTTCCCAGAACCTAGCATAGCACATGGAGCACCTGGATATGTTGATGGCTCAATAAATAGCATCCTGGAAAAAAATGCATTGGCACTGTGGTAGGCAGAATAATTGCCCCCCAAAGATGTGCACATCCTAATCCCTGGAACCTATGGGTAGCTCATGTCACATGGCAAGATAGAATTAATCTTGCTGATGAGATTATTTTAGATATGAAGATTATCCTGGATTATTTTAGTGAGCCCAAGGTAATCAGGGTCCTTAAAAGACAAGAAGGAGGCAAAAGAGGCAGTGTCAGAGTGATGCAATGTGAGAAAGACCTGAACAGTCATTGTTGGCTTTGAACATGGTAGGCGGTCACAAGCAAGGAATATGGGCAGATTCTAGAAGCTGGGAAAGACACCCAAAATGGATTCTAGTGCCTTCAGAAGGAACTCAGCCCTGTGACACCTTGATTTTAACCCAGTGAGGCCCATTTCAGACTTCCTACTCCAGCACTGTAGGATAATAAATTTATGTTGCTTTAACCCACTGAATTTCCAGTAATTGGTTACACTAGCTATAGGAAATTAATATGGGTACTTTGAAACTGCATGCAAAGAAGTTCTAAATATAAAACTGTTATTCATCTGCATTAATTAAGCATCTTCTATGTGCAAAGCATTATGCTAGGACTTGGAGGGATATAGAACTGAATCAGAACAAGTCTTACCTTTCAAGTCTATGCTTCCAGGGAATTGGGGAACTTTTTTTCTTCTAGGCTTTATATATAATTTATTTCCACCTTCACAGATACGTGGGTCTCTGCACATTATGCAAGGCACCACGAATTAAATAAAATCTATATTAGAATATATTTGTTTTAGACAAAATTCAAAATAAAGTTGATTTGAAAAGCAAATGGGTACTGTGCAGGCAATAATTGGTGCATGTGCATTAGACAGTTACCCAAAATTAGCATATCCAAGAGAAGTATCGTGCCTCATAGTTTCTTTTTCTATATAATTGTGGTAGTTTGAAGTTGTACATACCCAAGAAAAGGCCATGTTCTTTTTTTGTTTTCAAAGAGAGAAAGAGTTTATTACTAGGCGCATAGCAGGAGAGAAGATGGCCTATTGGCCTCAAATCTGTCTCCCCCATAATGCAGTAATTCTGATAGTTTTATTCGCAAAAAAAGGTAGGTAGGGTTTAGGATAATGAGCACAGTGGCCCCAGATGATGTACTGAGAGGTGATCTAATTATTGATTGCACAGATTGATTACATGCTTAGTCACAGAACGGATGTAAGAAAATAGGCCATGTTCTTTTAATCCATTCCTGTGGTATAGACATATTGTAGGTGAGGGCTTTTGGTTAGTTGAGATGTGACCCACCCCATTCAAGACGGGTCTTAGTCCTCTTACTAGAGTCCTTTATAAGAGGAAAAAATAGAGAGAGAAGCTAAGAGATGAAATTGAGAGAAGTTTAGAGGGAAGCCTCAAGAAAGCTAAGAGAGGACCCACAAGAAACAGAGGATGCCACTGAAGGCAGAAGCTGAAAGCAACAAAACCCAGGAGTAAAGGACCAGCAGACACCAGCTATGTACCTTCCCATGTGACAGAGGTGTCCCAGATGCCAGCAGCCTGTCTTCAGAGTGCAGGTATCACCCTGTTGATGCCTTGAGTTGGGACATTTTCATGGCCTAAGAACTGTAAATCATACTTTGCAATTGTAAAAGCCAACCTATTTCTGGTATATTGCATTCTGGTAGCTTTATCAAACCAAAGTGATAATAAAATGCCAAAGTACTTCCCTAAAGGACAAAGCCTTTCCTCTTGTACCTTGTAAACCTTGGTACCAGTAATGGAATATGATTACTAAACACTTTCAGTGTGTTTTCCATTTCAAAAAGAAAGTTTCACACAAAAGCCTCATAATATAAAAAACACCAGTAAAGCATTGGCAGAGGGAGGGGGTAAAAGTAGAAAGGAACTAGAACCTGCACTGGTAGCTGACAGGCCTCTCCCCTGCCAAACACAAGCATGTGGAATCTTCCTTACGGAGGTCAGCCACCTTCCTCCAGACAGGGGCCTCAGAAGGAGGCGACTGTTTCACTGGCTGTGGATCAGGCTGCCCAGGAAAGCCAAAGCTCCCTATGTGTGGAAAAGCACACCCTGCGGTAACAGGGGAAGAAGAATTATAGATGCTAAAACCAGGCATCACTTCTGTCCAATCCCTTCATCTAACAGATGAAATGATCGAGGCACAGAGAAGGCAAAGCACCTCTCTTGCAGCCTTCCCTGGCCCTCTCCAGGCCCACTCAACCTCCTCCCACAGCATTTGATTCATGTCCCTTTGCTGGCAGTCACACCTAAATGCTTTAGCATTTAGGTGGCTGTCTAACCCCATCATACCACCTATTTCTCGAAAGCGGGGGCTACATTTTTAGCAATTTTTTTTCATATCTCTTAACAGTGGCCAAGACATCATATTTGAAAAGCGTTTGTTGAATAAACTAATATATGATCTTGACAGGGGAAGTCAGTTAAGCAGAGACTTCTCACATCCTGCTACCAGAGAAAAAGCGGAGGTTAGTAGCAAATTTTTCTTCAATAAATATCTTTTGCTTTTACAATGAAAATGAAAGTGGTGTTTTAACAAAAGCTGTTTGAATCCATGTGTCTTGTTTATTTTCACAGCCTATGCTCTTCTCTTCTGCTACAGTCTTGGAAACCTGGTTTGATTTTATTCAGTCACTTACCGGTTGGGTGACCATCATCTCTGGGAGCCTTAGTCTCCTCAGCTGGAAAGTGTAGATAGCAACTTTTTTCCTAGATTGGCTAGGGAGTGACAAATGGGATTTGCACAGCCCGTGGTGCCCCATGCATAGAAGAGGCTTGATAAATAACCGCCAGGAGCATCCAGTGTGGGGTACTTCTTTGCACTCACCTGGGATTTGTTAGCCTCATCATTACAGAACAGCTCCCACCCTCTGGGGTCCCTCCCACCACACTCCAACCCCCCTAGCTTCCTCTTTCTCAGAGCAGCCAACTCAGCCAGGCGGGGAAGTGGGAGCACACTCTGCTCCACTTAGGGCCTATACCTGGAAGAGACTCTCCGAAGTCACTGTTCTAAAGCCTGTGTTAGAAACTGTCATCTTTAGGCAGATGCCTCCTCTACATCCATAAATAAGAACGAGGGAATACTGTTGGATTTCGATATAAAAATTAAATTAACAAGTTAAACTACCACATTATGTCAGGGATGATCCTAATTTTATGATACAGTCAGACACATAGATTCAAAGAAAAAAAAGACTAGAAGGGAATAAAGGGAAATGTATTATTATTATTATCTCAAAAATCGGTAAGATTATGGATGTGTTTTTATACCTTTTGTGGTTTTCAATTTTTGAAATGTACACGTACAACCTTTACAATGAAAAGCAAAGCATAGGTATTACTCATTCGTTTCTCTGTGTATTCCTTAGGGAGAAGGCAGTAAGGGAAATGTCAGTTGATGGCCGTGTTTATTTACAGGCCCAATACTGTCTCTGTCCCAGTGCTCACCCCCATCTCTTCTTTGTCTTCTGAGTTTAACTAGACCAAATCAATTTTTGGCTCTCCTTGCTCCCAGTTCTGCAATTCCACATCTCTGCTCGCTTGCATCTGCGTCTTTGGAAAGGTCTCAGGTCTCTGGAGCAGGCAGCGCTGGCTTCTCATATGCTTCCTTAAGACTCCACCTTTCTCCAGAAGCCTTCAAAGCCAGACCTGCAAAACCAGAGCCTTCTCCACGCCCCTGCCAGCCCCTTTCAGCCCCATCCCTGATCCCCAGCCATGCTGCATCCTTTTCTGCATCATGCATCTCGATTCCGCCAAGTGTGAGATAAAAATTAAAATTAGGGTCGTAGGTGGGAAGGGGAAAGGGGGGCAGGGAGAAAAACCGTGAAATTCAAAAGAAGCACAACTAAGTTTTCATAACCTTAGCATATCTAGGCGTGCATCCAGCAGCCATGCAGCCTCAAGTAACAGCAAAAAGGGACTCAAATAGTCCTTTTCTCTTTTTCTTTGACCCCTGTGGGAGGAGGCAGGAAAGTCAAAGAGGGATTATAGGGTGTCCCTGCTGCAAGGACACTCACTGTCCAAAGAAAACATCATGTTACAAGGCTCTGTCCAGACCAGAGGGAGCAGGTCCCCGTCCCAAGGTAAGCGGCAGTTGCCTTTCCTGTCCCCACAGCCATGCCTGGGAAAGTATATTTTCCTTGGCCTTTCATATTCTCTGACTCATGGCTTTAATTAAACTTTCTCTCCGGCCATGTGTCTTTTAATACATTGCTTTTAAAAATCCCAACAGTGGCTTTAGAACTTACTTGCACACCCAGTCCAGATGCCCTATTTATAATCACAAATATCAGGGATATGATGACCGAGTAAAAGGTCTTACCTATTAAAATAACATTATAAAAGAATCTTTGATTCTCTATAAAGTTTATTTAAAAAAAAATTGAGCCGTCACTCTTCTTGTTGCTATTTCAGGGAAAGGAACTGCCAAATGGAGTTTTTCCACATTTAACTTAAAAGGGGGGAAGTGGGGGATAGAAGTTGAACGTTGTTATAAGATCGGTGCCAACAGTAGGCCTGGAATAAATGCTCAGAGCCAGCTTTTCAGATTCCAGTAACCAGGAGCCCATAATGAAAAGATTCCTACAAATCTCTCTCTCTCTCTCTCTGAGGCTTTCACTGAGAAGACCAGGAACCTTTGATCTTGTCTGAAGCCAAAAGGATCTAAAGATGGAGAGGAGACAGACAAGGGAGTTGCCAAAGAACCCAACAGGGGATGCTTATCCAAGGCATGTCTGAAGGGAAGTCTGTCCACTGCTGCATTTGCCAAACCACTCCAGCCCAGGGCCAGGGCGAGCTGGACGTGAGAACAGTTGCTTGTTTATTGTACCATATTGAGAGGAGGGCACGCCCAGCCAACTGGTCTGTTTGCCCAAAGAAGCCCTCCCCAACCACAGCCACCCTCTCCAAGTCCCCTTGGCTGCTCTCTGAAGAATCTCCCTTCTTTGCCTTTGGATGAGACAGCCCCCTGGACTCCGATGCACAGGCACCCTGGGCTGCTTTTATTTTTCCAAACTCCCCTGTGTGCAAATAAGATAGTTACAAAACTTCAAGGTAGCCAGGGGTCCATGTTGACCACTGGACCTCACTTGCAGGACAGTGTTGGGCTACAGTCAGTGGAACTGCTTCTGCACAGGCTCTCTCTGGATATTGCCCAGGTCAGCTGAATCCTGCTTTTTTTATTTTAAAAGGAACTTGGCTGCAGAGTATTTGGAGATGGGTAAGGGTGAGGTAGGAGAGATGACTGCATGCCTTCACTCTTTAAGGGTGTCTCTTATCAGGGTCCTAAGGCATCTTCCCTGTTGCTAAGAGTTCAAGGAAGAAAGGTGACTTCCATGGGTGGAGACCGGACTCCTTTTACAAGGCTCTTCTTAAGATCCTAGGGGCTTGGCCAGGACCCCAAAGGAGAATCCTCCTGAAAAACAGCCTATCCATGGTTAAAAGTCCATGGGCCAGGGTCTCCTTAAGTAAAGATTCCTATTGCTGCCTCCTGGTTGAACAGAGACGTGTACAAGAGTAGGTTATGCTGTTGATGAATCAGTAGGCAGAGCCTACTCTGCTTGGAGGTGAATTAAGTCTAGATGCAAAGATCTTAACTTCCAAGGATGGGTAGGGGCAAGGAGAACCCCAGGTACAGGTGAGAGAGCCACCAGAGCCCTCCCGGCAGAAGGGGAATAAGAGTAGCCACAACCACACGCAGGGGGCTCTTTCTCTGGTTCTTTCATACCCACTCCAGCCTGTCCAACCTCCAAGCTTAACTGTAAACATTTTCAGGCTCCTAGCTGCCTGCCATTGCCAGAGTTCTCTGAGGCCCATCAAGCATCTCTGCGCCCTGGAACAGCGGCCACAGGAGGCAAGTCCAATTCCCCTGCCCACCCTCCCCTGCCATCACCCTGCAGGACCTGCTTCTCTTTTCACCTGATCGTAGACACTACTGGTGCCCACAGAGCCTCACTTCCAGCCACACCCATCAGACAGTGCACTACAAACACCAAACCAGCTCTGCTATTGCCACCCCTGCTGCCCGGGCCCAAGGCTACTTTCCAAAATCATGCTGGGGGACGTAGGAGGGATGCGTTCCAGAGCAGGGGAGCAAAGAAAGGACTGCCAGACAGCCGGTCCCCAGGCTAGCAGGAGCAGTAGTAGACTAGAGTGCCCACCTCTCTCCTAAGGGTGTGGCCTAGATTCCCGCTCAGACTAGGGAAGAGAAGCCCACAGGAGAGTGGAAGGACCCCAGGCTTAGAAAGCAGAACGTCTATGCCTAGAGCACCTGTCACACAGAATCTGTGGCATGTGCCCCACAGGCCTCCACACAAGGGGAAAGTGTTTCTGAAGGCAGGGAAGGAGTTTCACCATAAGGGCTGGGAGTGGGGACTTTGGGGAGAAAGCAATTCCACAGATTATCATGCTAGTGCCTGGAGCTACTATTGGAGTCCTTCTGTGCAACCTATATTCCTAGATATCCACCCCCGCCACACTCCCCAGATCAGAGGAAGCCACGAAGTGAATATGATTCCACCCCATCTTCAGTGCTCCAGCAGAACTCTTCCTGCCCAGAAATAAACTCTTGAGGATTAAAAAGTCACTGGGAGCAGAAGGAAAGTTGGATGTTAAAATGTGGGAATATATAACACAGTGAATCTTGTGGTGGACAATGCCCGTGATTCACTGTACAAATATAAAAAAGCTCTTTCATGAACTAGGACAAATGTGTGACACTATAAGAAGGAGTTAATAACAGAGGGTTTTGGGGGGGAGGAAATGGACCTATTGCAAACTATCGACTATAATTAGCAGTAATGTTTTAATACTCTTTCATCAATAACGGTGGGGGTGGGTCCATAACGGGTATGGGAGGATTTGGGTTTCCTTGTTTATTTTTATTTCTTTTCTGGAGTGATGAAAATGTTCTAAAATTGATCATGGGGTTGTATGCACAGGAATGGGATGATACTGTGAGCCAGTGTGTTACACTTCGGATGGTTGTATGGTATGTGAGTATATCTCAGTAAAACTGCATTTAAAAAAAAAAACAAACTCAGCAAATGAGCCATAACACAACTTTAATATTTCTCTAGCAATATCAACATTGCACATGCATTTGAACTACCTTTAGGTATTGGCTTTCTTAAATATTGATGATCCGCATTAGCATTCGGTTTGGTATATTTTATAATTGTGTGCTGCATTAATGTAGGCAAAGATTTTCTCATTGCTATTAAAGTGTTTTGCTTGGTTGTGAAAAATAAAAAGTCACTCAGAGCTCACTGTTGAGGATTGCTACAGTCAAGAGAGTCACTGGACCACCAGGAGGCCCCTGGCCCCTGTCCACTCAGCCATGCTTCCCTGCCAACCGTAGCACGTACACACCCAGACATGAGAAGACCACTAAAGAACTTCTGGGAAAGCAATATATTTTTTTTGAAAAGCATTTAAAAACTTTTGGCAAAAAAAAAAAAAATCATGGAAAAAGCATAAAATTTTTATAAAGGAACTCTGTTAGCTTGATTGTTTAAAGGAGAACCTACAGCAATAAATAGAGGGGGACCACTCAGTAGATGTAAGCAGTGCCATGGCAGTGCTTCCCAATTCCTAACAGATATTATCCTTGGGATTTAGGCATAAAAAAATTAGAGCTATCGGGAATTCTAGGTAATTCCCCAATTAGGCTATTCTTTATTTCCAAAATTAATTATACCCTTTACTCCTTATGATAGATATCTTAAAGGTGTTTAATAAATAAGAAATATTAAGTTTAGTAATATTTACACAGAATTGTAGCCCATAGCAAATATTCAAACACTGGAAAATGCCAGGAAACATCATGGGGTAGTATTTGAGTAATGTACCATTTGGTTCTCCTAGATTAACTGCACTACTAAGAATCACATGTTGAAATTGCCAATTTAGAGACCTGTTTTGCTTCCAAAGCTTGTTCCTTTCTTGGAACATTCATATGATTTGTACAAAAGTATACTATACATAAAAACTTATTAATATTTTTGTATTTGTCACATTTATTCACCATTAGCAGCAGACAGGTCATGAACACACACTTGTAACATGGCTCCTGCAATAAGCACAGGCAACTGCTTAGACTGTCACCATGTTTCCCTGCATGCTCCTGTTCCCACATCCAGAAACATCAACCTTAACTTTGGAGTGTCTGCCAGTGTTTTCTGCTCTTGCCTTCCATTTGATATCAATGGATTCCGTCAAACCAGTAACATCTCCATGTCACCTGTAAAGCTTTCATTTTTCATGGGAGAATTATAAAACTCTTTCCTGTTCTCCCAATTTGTCCACTGATTTTTGGGATTTGGAAAAACATAGAAATTTCCCAAGCAATGCTGGGAAGAAATTCCCATATGGAAACCCTAGTTAAGATGTGTTGCAGGCCCCATGGGGAGGGCCTACCAAGTAGGTTTTCTGAAAGTGGAGAACTTGAAGACAGGAGGCTGGCTGGGACTTGGGGGCTGCAAGCAGTCCCAGGACAAAGCGCCTGTGGAAACACGAAAGTGTCAGGGCTATCTTCCTCAGTTTGGCCCTGGTTAGAAAATACATCAGAGGCTGAAGCCACCAACCTCATTTAGTAGTTAATAAAGAACCTTTAAAAACTGGAAGAATATTGACAAGTTGCTTTGAGAAGACACGCCCTGGCCCAGCCTTTTTGAAATGTTAGAGAGAGAAAAAGTTTTGGTGATGGATGGTGGTGATGGTAACACAACACTGTGAATGTAATTAATATCACTGAAGTTCACACTTAAAAATGGTTCAAAGTTGTATGGTATGTGGATATTTCTCTATAAAATTGCATTAACATTTTTTAAATGGTTCAAATGGGAAATTTTATGTTACCAAATTTTATTTTTTGAATTTTTAACGTCCCACAAGCATAATGCTGAAGTCTGCGTTCCTAAACACAAGAAGGCAGTGATGTGCCTTAAGGAGAAAATATGTGTTAGGTAAGTCTCATTCAGGCATGAGCTATAGGGTATTTGGCTGTGAGTTCAAGGTTAATGAATCAACAATTTATATTAAATAAGGTGCCTTTAAACAAAACACACACGAAACAAGATTATGTGTTGATGAAAACATTGGTTTCATGAAAACATTGGTTTCAGAGGCTCACGGGACGCTAACCCTGTATCTCCCCTAGGGGCAATTGCTCAGTATTCGCTAATTCTGTGTTCACTCCTATTTGCCTAACACAGCTATCAAGAATAACGAGAATCAACTCTATGTAACCTCAGGGATTATCCTTCCAGTGTGCATCTACTAAAATCGAGGACATTCTTTTACTTAGCCAGAATGCAATGATCAAAATCAGTAACATAATATCGATGCTATACTATTAGCTAATCAACAAACTTCATACAAATTTCACCAGATGTCCATTGTTGTACTTTATAGCCCGAGGAGTAGGAAAATTTTCTAGGTATTTTCAGGATCCAATTCAGGGTCATATATTACATTTAGTTTTTATGTCTCTTTAGTCTTTAATCTGGAAGAGTTGCTCAGTCTTTCTTTGTCTTTCATGATTTTGATGGTTTTAAAGTATACAGCCCATTTATTTTGAAGAATGTCCCTTGGCTTGGGTTTAACGGATGTCTCCTAAAGATTAAATTCAGGTTCTGCATTTTGGCAGGCCTGCCATGGAAGCAGAACTGTGTTCTTCTCAGTTCATCGGAACAGGAGGCACGTGACATCTGCTTGTCCCCTGTGCTGGTTTGAAATTATGTACCCCACAAAAGCCATGTTCTTTTAATCCTAATTCAGTTATGTTGGGGCAGACCTAGTGTTTGGGTGAGACCTTCTGATTAGGTTGTTTCCATGGGGATGTGACCCACACAATTGTGAGTGGGGTCTTAATTAGCTCACTAGAGTCATGGAGAGAGAAAGAGCTCAGAGCCCCTTTAAAGAGCAGACTCCCAGACACAGACCTTTGAAGGCAGAAGGAGGATGCCCCAGGGGAAGCGTCCAGGAGCCGAGAGAGTCATTTTGAAACCAGCCCAGGAGGGCCAGCAGACATCACTGTATGCCTGCCCATGTGACAGAGGAACCCAGATGCTGCATTTCTTCCAAGATGGTGGTGATGGGAACACAATAGTATGAATGTGATTAATATCACTGAAGTTTACACTTACAAATGGTTCAAAGTTGTATGTTATGTGAATATATCCCAATAAAATTGCATTAACATTTTAAAATGGTTTAAATAGGACATTTTATGTTACTAATTTTTTTTTATTTTTAATGTCCCACAAGCATAATGCTGAATTATGCTGCATTAATTTAGACATTTTTATGGCCTTAGAATTGTAACTGTACCTTAATAAATCTCCTTCATAAAAGTCAATCACTTTCTGGTATTTTGCACTCTGGAATCTTTAGCAAACCAAAATATCCCCTAACTAGTGATGTTCACCTCAGGTCTCTCAGGTTTCTCCAAGAACTTACCGTTTTTCCCTTTGTAGTAGACAACTATCTTCTGGGGAGTTACTTTGATACTAGGTATATATCGTGTATCTCAGCAAACTTTCACCCACTGGTTCTCACATTCATTGATGATTTTTGCCTAAAGCAGTTTTACTATGGCAATCGCCAAATGGTGATTTTCTAACTCAATAATTCTTTCTACATTGGTTACTTGAAATTCTACTGTATGGAAGAGCTTTCGCATCCCCATTTATTTATTTATCCACTGGTATGGACTCATTGATTCTTATTTTATTCTATGGTTTATAATTTGATATGTTCATCCATTTATTCTGATATTCAAATTGTCACCGTCTTGTCCCGTGGGAGTCTTTTCAGCCAGGCTGCTGTGTTCTTTTGACATGTTCCATCATTCTTTGTGTAAATCCTTCCTTTCTAACATAGGAAGATGTCCCAGCCCCAGCCTTGCCATGCAGGAAGCCCTCATTCCTTTTACTGGAGAATGATATTTAGATACCAAGATCTGTTTGCTGAACCCTAGGTGTGCCCATTGCTGTCTGCGTGCATGTGTGTGTGTTCCATTTTGGGTTTTCTCTTATTTCTGTTGAATTTTTGTATTTATGTTTTCAGCATCTAAAATATAACATGGTTATAAAAGTCAAAACTATAGAAAATTTAGAGAAGTATCACTCCCCCCAGCACATTTTTTCTATTGTGTTCCTATCCCCAATGCCTGTCTCCCATCCCCAATCACCACCCCCATTGGTAACCAATCTCATTAGTTTCTGCTCTATCTTTCTTGTGTTTCATTTTGCAGAAATGAGCAGAACACGCATAGTTTCCTCTCATTTCTCACATAAAAGTTAGCATACTGCAGATGCTATTTTGCTTTTTTCACTTAGCAATATATATTGGAAATCATTTCACATCAGTTCAAAGATATCTTCATTGTTCTATTTTATAGCTGCACAGCTCTCCATTGTATGGATGTTTTCAGTCACTCTCTGATATATAGGCATTTACTCTATTTCCAATATTTTGCAATTACAAACAATACAGCAGAGAATTACTTTGTGCATCTGCATTTTCGTAGTTGGGGAAGAGTAATTACAGAGTAAATTCTTAGAAGTGGAATTGTTTGGCATAAATAGAAAAAATGTATATATAGTCTTTTAATATATTGACGAATATTCCTCTAAAAAAGATTGCACCATTTTGCAACCCCACCATCAATGTATGAAATTGCCTGTTTCCTGCAGCCTCGCCAACAGACTATGCTGTCTAACTTTTTAACTTTTGCCAATCTAAGTGAGAAATGATATAGTTTAATATAGTTTCAGTATAAGTTTCATTCATATTTCTCAGAATGAGGTTAAACATCTTTTCTTACGTTTAAGGGTATATATACGTATGAGTTATCTGTCTGTGTTTATTGGGCACATGTTTTCTAAAACTTTGTTGTAAATTGCGTTTTCCCTACAGTTTTCTAGACAGAAGCCAAAGTTACACATTTGCTTAACGTTCATCTTGCCTCTTAACTTATAATAACATCTTAACTGTGGTAACGTTTCAGTTCTTGATATGGATGTGTTCAATTTGCAAAAAATCTTTACCAAGCTGTACATTTATGTACATACTTTGGAAAACTTGGTTTTAAAAATCTAAACCTGATTTAATTCTAAGCTAAATTATCAGTGTCTCGCCTGCCTCATGCCTATAGGAAACCTAGTGAGTCCCAGTATCGTAACCAGGCAGCCCTTAATGGGCCCAAAGGAACAAGTGGCCCTCTAAGGCCTTGCAGATGCACATGTGAAGGGTGAGCCCATAAACACACCCAATCATCCACCCTACCCTCTCTCCCACTCCGGTGCCCACTTCCACCAATCTCCAAGACCTTGCCACAAATTGGCAGCCCTGGACATGTCCTCACCACTCACCACCTAGGAGGGAAGGACTTATCCAGTGAATGGCACCCTTCTTTGTGCCCTAAGAGTTGTTGCTCTGCTGTTTGTTTTAAGCCTCGTTTTCCTTATACTTCTCAAGGTATGTTGGAGGAAACAGGTCAACAAGTCTATCAAAGGCTATGATCTATCTAGAGAAAGACACAAATGCATCTGGATTTTTCTCATTCCCTAAGCACTGCCCCCTGAAGCACGGTGATTAGTTGAGGTGCTTTCTCTCAAATCCTCAGACTCTGGACTCTTTCTAGTGTAGGAGAGACAGAGTAGTCCAATTAAAACTGGTATAAGGGGATGAGTGGAGGAAACTTTTAAGGATTCAGGCATCATCCTGGAATAGAAATACTTGTTCATCGTCTGGTTCTCTCAGGATGGTCAGGAATAGAGGGTGTGGGAGTGGCTTCATGCCTTCAGAGAAGGTTGTTTCGGGCCCTCAGTTGAACTGGAGTCACCTAAATAGCTCGTGCTGCTGGCCTGCCAAGGACCCAGCCCTGCCTGCGGAACAGCCCCAAGGCAGACTGAGCAGATGAGCTGGGGGAGGAGATGTGGGGCAGATGGTGATAGTAGTTGCAGGGAATGAAGACTAAACAGCATTGGCAGAAGCCAAAGATAAACTTCCACCCTCCTGTTTCCCTCCCCATGTAACAGCCAGCTGATGCTGGCTATTTCAAGGAGTTCCTAAGAATGGCATTGGAGATATAGCATGAACTCCCAAAGCTGGAGATGAAACATCCTACTTTCCTCTCGCCTCCCCAGCAGAGACACCCAACACATGCACAGGCTTCATCTCCCCACATCCTGTGCATCACAGGCTGAAGTTGCAGTAAACACCCATACAGACACACACACACACACACACACACACACACACACAGAAACACACACCACCACCACTTTCTCTCTCTCCCAATTTGAGCAGCGTTGCGAGTAGAAGCCATTCGAGTTGCAAGAACTGGCCTTCCAAATCAAAGCTCTCTTAGGACGGTTCCATTATGAGACCCCCAATTTCTGAGAGTATGCTGTATTTCCCACACTTGGGTGGTGCAGACCTGCAGCACAGGCACGTAGGTACCCGAGGTGTCCTTCGCAATCTCCAGGCACCGTTTGGTGGCCCTGTTTATGACAGCTCCCCCCTGGATGAAAAGAGAGATAGAGTCAGGTATTGAAATGTTCTAGTAGCATGTCATCTCCCTGCTCCTACTCTCCAGTCCCCTGACCAACTAACCACAAATCTGAGAGTAAATGATGCCTGGGTGTGAGGGCTGCCAAGTACTGGTTTCCCGTGATCTCATCAGCCCCTCCTGAGATTGACGCCCCAGGTCAGCAGTGACCGGCAGGGCACAATGGGGTCAGAGAGACCCACCCTTCTCTGTTTGGCCTTCATTCCACTTCTTCACCTCCGAGTCCAGGAAACCCATCAGTCACCTTTACTTTGTGTTCTCCCTCCTTCCTCAGTGAGGCACTGTCGGGGGATCAGAGCAGAAGCTATATTCAGGAGTCTCAGTCCATTTTCTCCATCACTCTGGGCAGCAGCTTCTGGCCTCTCTACAAAGTGGTTCTGCACCAGCGTTTACTAGTGGGAACTGTGTGGGCTTTAGAGCCAGAATCTGGGTTTGAATCCCTGCTTAACCGCATACAAACCATGTGGGCATGGGAAAATGCCTTAACCTCTTTAAATTTCAATTTCCCTATCTAGGGAGTGGAATTAGGATTAATATTGGGGCTTAAAATAGAGTTAATAATTATAAAGCATCTTTATAATTATTATAAATTATCTTTATAATTATAATTATAATAATTATAAAGCATCTTTATAATGCCTGACACATGAAAGACATGCTATATAAGTTCATTCATCCCTCCCTGTATCCGTCCTAATGGCAGGGAGAGGAAGAGTAATCCTTCTCTTTGCTCCATGTCACCTCCAACCCCCTCAGCTCTTTCCTCCATATCTTCTTGGCTCAACAATTGAAGACCATGCCATCTGGCAACCACTCCCCGCTCTGGCCCTGATCTTTCCTAGTTCTTGCACTCCCTGCTTTGCAGGAATCACTCACATCGTCTGTTTCATGCCTGGGTGAAGTTCTTTTCCTTTTACCCAACCTGCTGTCTGTTACATTCCCAAAGTTAATAGCACTCATTTGGCTGTTTAGATAAAAGCTCTGATCTTACTTTTTCCCTTCTGATAACCTACCACTAAGTTTTAAACACCAAGCAGGGCTGCAGCTCTACAAGGTCCAATTCTCTGCTCCCTCTCCAACCATCATTTCCTTGCCTCTCATCTCTTTCATTCACCAACTGCCCTCAACAACCCCTGATCCCCCAGTTTGCCTGCTCCTGTCACCCTGGGCTCCCTCTGCCCCCATTGGGCCCTTGCCTCCCTGGACATCCCCATCCAGAGTGACTCTCCAAGTTCTTGTACTTCCCCTCCGGGTGCCCCCATCATTCAGCACCCTGACCCCCACTTCCAGACCGCAGGGCACGCCTGGGTGGGGCGAACCACCCCCCGGAGGCCTGGCCCACAAATGTGCTGACAGCAGTTTGGCCTCAGGGCTGGGATTACTGCCCAGGGTTTCTCTTCCAGGCCTCCGCAGCAAGCTCCATCCCTCGGTTCCCACCCTTGAAGCCTCATTTTCACTACATTTCTTTATTTTCCACTTGTCAAGAAGACCACAAGCCCAGTCAGTCTCTGCCTCATCCACACGCCCGGGTCAGCCCTCAGATACTGCCCCGAGGTAGCTGCCCGACTCTGTCTCAGCCACCAGCAGCAACCCGTCCTCGGAGCCCCAGCTGTACTCGATGCCAAAGCAACCACTCCTCCCTATTAACATCTGCTTTTATTTCTCTCTCTCTGAAGATTCTTTTCCTACTACCTTTCAATATATCCAAATATCAAAACTTAGGGGTACATGGAATGCTAATTCTACAATTCTTCTTAACCAATCAGTTTTTTTCTCCCTTTCAGAATCAAACTTTCCAGGCAACAAGGTAATAACATGTGGTAGTTGAGATTCTATACTGAAGTCCAGATTTGAAATTTGTTATGCTGTGTGACCTTGGGCAAGTTATTTGACTTCTCTGTGCCTTGGTTTCTGCATACAAACTAACGACAATACTTCTCTTATTATATTTATGTAAGGACTACTTTAAATAATGTTTAACCCAATGTTTGGCACATATATATGCTCAATAAACCTTGACTACTATAATATATTGTGACCTTTTAGCCAAACAATGTTTTGGAGTTTTTTTCTATTTTCTCTCAATTTCCCTGTGACATATCCTTTAACAGTATTCTTCACATCCTCTTAAGATTCTTCTCTCATTTCTTTTACAGTGTGTTCATCTGGATTTTGGCTTTGCTTTTATTTTTGGAGTGTTGCCTGGAGGGTATATTTTTAAAAATTGGAAGTACCCATAATGTGATAATGTATATGTGGTTTTTATAACCTGATTTTTAATGATCTATTTGATTAATTAACATTTGTGATTTTATGTTGAAATTTTATTGACTTTTTAAACACTTTTGAAACATTTAAGAGAACTTAAGGATCATTAAATTTAATGTCAGATAACTGACATTCTTAAGAAAGGAAATTAAACATATCAACTTTATAAACAGTTTGTAATGTTTAAGGGAACTTAATCAAATTATAAAATCCCTTTTGAAAATGACTGTTAAAACTTTGCTTGGCTTCTAGATAAAATAATAAGACATGCTGAATTTAATGGCTTAAATAAAAATTAGGGTTCACAAACTTATAACCTTAATAAATTGAATACGAATTTTTTTCAACTAAAGTAAACCTCGAATAGTAATTTCTTCGCAAACCAAAAAAGTCATTAAGGACATCAAAGAACTCTATCTGACATAATAAGCTTCCCAGATACTCAAAGACACTGTGCTCAGTGACTCCCATTGACAAAGAATCCACCACCTTGCTAGGTAGCCTAGCCTTTTATAGGACACCTAAAGCTCTTAGGCTGTTAGAAAGTTCATCTCTTAGACAGTTCATCTCCCTTCATCTGCCTACTTAATTTAACCGCTGGCCCTGATTCTGAATCAGAACGGATTCTGTCCTCCCATAGACATGGGACAAGTCTATTTCCTCCTATCCATGAAGACAGCATCATCTTGTCTCTAGTTTGCCTCTTGAAGCTAATCCTTGCAAGTCCGCCAACCTTTCCTTTGTTCTGCTGCCATTTATCAGGCTCTTACAATGTTCCAGGCACTGTGCCAGATGCTAGAGAGAAAAGGAGGAACAAAACTCAGGCCCTGCCCTCCAGTCCACAGCCTAGAGCTGAAAAACAGCAAGACAGCAGGCATCTTGTACATGATCTTGTAATACTGCCACTTTGCTGTATTCATTTATTATCTCTAGTAGCTTTGATGTAGATTTTCGGGGATTTTCAACGTATAGTATCACATCATCTGCAAAATGTGAGAGTTTTACTTCTTCCTTTCCAGTTTGGATGCTTTTTCTTTCTTTTCCTTGTCTAAATGCTCTGGCTAGAATTTCCAGTACAATGTTGAACAACAATGGTGGCAGTGGGCATCCTTCTCTTGTTCCTGATCTTAGGGGGAAAGCTTTCAGTCTTTACCGATTGAGGATGATGTTAGCTGTGGGCTTCTCATATATTCCCTTTATCATGTTAAGGAAATTCCCTTCTATTCCTATCCTTTGAAGTGTTTTCATCAAGAAAGGGTATTGAATTTTGTCAAATGCTTTTTCTGCATCAATTGAGATGATCATGTGGCTTTTCCACTTTGATTTGTTGATACGGTATATTACATTAATTGATTTTCTTATGTTGAACCAATCTTGCCTACCTGGAATAAATTCCACTTGGTCAGGGTGTGTAATTCTTTTAACGTGCTGCTGGATTCAATTTGCAAACATCTCGTTGAGGCTTTTTCATTTATATTCATTTTAGACATTTGTCTGTAATTTTCTTTTCTTGTACTATCTTTATCTAGCTTTGACATTAGGGTGATGTTAGCGTCATAGAATGAGTTAGGTAGCTTTCCCTCCTCTTCAATTTCTTTTGAAGAGTTTGAGCAGGATTGGTATTAATTCTTTCTTGAATGCTTGGTAGAATTCACATGTTAAGCCATCTAGCCCTGGAATTTTCTTTTTTGGGAGCTTCTTGATGACTGATTCAATCTCTTTACTTGTGATTGGTTTATTGAGGTCATCTATTTCTTTTTGAATCAGTGTTTGTTGTTCATGCCTTTCTAGGAAGTTGTGCATTTCATCTACACTGTGTTGTTTATTAGCATACAGTTTCTCACTGTATCCCCCTATTACCTCCTTTATTTCTGTGCGGTCAGTGGTTATGTCTCCTCTTCCATTTCTGATTTTATTTATTTACATCCTCTCTCTTTTTTTTTTTTTTTTTTGTCAACCTAGCTAATGGTCCATTGATTTTATTGATTTTTCTCAAAGAATCAACTTCTCATTTGTTGATTTTCTTGATTGCTTTCATATCCTCAATTTCGTTTACTTCTGCGCTAATCTTTGTTATTTCTTTCCTTTTGTTTGCTTTGGGGTTAGTTTGCTATTCTTCTCTAGTTTTTCCAAGTGAATGGTTAATTTCTCAATTTTTTGCTTTCTTCTTTTTTGATATAGGCATTTAAGGCAATAAATTTCCCTCTCAGTATGGCCTTTGCTGCACCCCATAAATTTTGATATGTTGTGTTTTCCTTTTGATTTTCCTTGAGATATTTACTGATTTCTCCTGTAATTTCTTCCTTGACCCACAAGTTGTTTAATAGTGTGCTGTTTAGCCTCCATATATTTGTGAATTTTCTGGCCCTCTGACTGTTATTGATTTCCAATTTCATTCCATTTATGATCTGGGAAAGGGCTTTGTATGATTTCAATCTTTTTAAAGACTTGCTTTGTGACCCAGCATATGGTCTATTCCTGAGAATGAGCCATAAGCACTTGAGAAAAATGTGTATCTTACTGTTGTGGGGCGTAACGTTCTGCAAATGTCTGTTAAGTCTAGTTCATTTACTATATTGTTCAAAATCTCTATTTCTTTAGTGTTCTTCTGCTTAAATGTTCTATCCATTTATTAGAGTGGGGAATTGAAGTCTCAAACTAATATGCAGAGATGCCTACTTCACCCTTCAGTGTGCCAATGTTTGCCTCATGTATTTTGGAGCTCTCTGGCTTGGTGCATAAATATTATGATTGTTATGTCTTCTTATTGAATAGTTCCTTTTACTAATGCATAGCATCCTTCTCTGTCTCTTCTAGTTGTTTTACATTTGACGTTTAATTTGTTGGATATTAGTATAGCTACTCCTGCTCTTTTCTGACTGCTGTTTGCATGAAATATCTCTTCCTAATCTTTCACTTTCAACCTATTTTTGTCTTTGGGTCTAAAATGAGTCCCCCATAGACAGCATATAAATGGGTTCTGTTTTTTAATCCATCTACCAGGCTATGCCTTTTGATTGGGGAGTTTAATCCATTAACATACAATGTTATTACTATAGTTATTGTAATTTCTTCTACCATTTTTATCTTTTGGATTTTATATGTCATATCTAATTTTTTTTCTCTTTTTACCTTTAAAGACAGTCTTCATTTCTACTCTCTTTTCCAGATCTTTATCCCTTAGTATTTAGTATTTTCCTCTCTTTAGTATTTTTTCTAGTGCTCCCTTTAGTATTTCTTGCAGAACTGGTCTCTTAGCCACAAATTCTCTTGGTGATTGTTTGTCTGAAAATATTTTAATTTCCCTCGTTTTTGATGGACAGTTTTGCTGGGTATAGAATTCTTGGTTGGCAGTTTTTCCCTTTTAGAATTTCAAATATATCATACTACTACCGTCTCACTTCCATGGTTTCTGCTGAGAAATCCATACATAGTCTTCTTGGGTTTCCCTTGTATGTGATGGATTGCTTTTCTCTTGCTGCTTTCAAAATTCTCTCTTTCTCTTTGACATCTGATAATCTGAATAGTAAGTGTCTTGGAGTATGTCTATATGGATCTATTTTGATTGGGGTATTCTGTACTTCTTGGATCTGTACTTTTATGACTTTCATAAGAGATGGGAAATTTTCAGTGATTATTTCCCTATTAGTCTTTCTCCTCCTTTTTCATTCTCTTCTCTTTCTGGGACACCCACAATATGTATATTCATGTGCTTCATGTTGTCATTCAATTCCCTGAGAACTTGCTCATATTTTTCCATTCTTTTCCCTATATTTTCTTTTTGTGTTAGATTTGAGATATCCAGTCTTCTAGTTCACTGATCTTTTCTTCTGTCTCTTCAAATCTATTATTCTAGGTTTCCACTTTTTTCATCTTTTTTATTGTGTCTTCCATTCCCATAAATTCTGCAATTCGTTTTTTCCAACTTTTGAGTTTTCTTTTTGTTCTCCCAATACTTTCTTTATATCCTCCCTCAACTCATTGATTTGATTTTTGATGAGATTTTTCATGTCTATTCAAACATCCTGAATTAGTTGTTTCAACTCCTGATTCTCATTTGAAGTGTTGGTTTGTTCCTTTGACTGGGCCATAGCTTTGATCTTCCTAGTAAGACTCATTACTTTTTGCTGGCATCTAGGCCTTGATTTCCTTAGCTGCTCTATTCTGGAGATTGTTTTCACTCTTTTATCTAGGACTTTCTTGTTGGATGGCTTTGTTCTCTATCTGTTCTTTGACACTCAGCTCAAATTATTCTAGACCTCTAGTGTAGGTTCTGTTTAACTGATCAGAATTTTCAGTTCTTGTTTTTCTGTTTCTTGCCCTGCCTATATGGGCTCTTTTTCATGAGGAAGGTCTCCTCAGATATTACAGGCTGCAGTCAGATTTTCCCAGGAGGAGGCCCACATCTCAAGAGGAAAGAGTGGCCGGCATCAGTTTTCCCTGAGAGTGAGACCCAACAGGTTGTCAGATTTTCCAATGAAGCCTCTAGATTCTGTGCTTTTCTATCTTGCCCAGTATGTGCTGCTTGTCTGCCCATGACTTCTCATCTGCTTGAAGTGATGCAGTGCCTTTAATTTCAGCACCCTGCCAGGGGGTGGTAGAGACAGAGGTGAGCTAGTAGGATAGCTTTGATTGCTGCTGTTTTCCAGTCCCTGGGCCTGAATTCCTTGAAGAAGGGATTACACTTGAGTTGGGCCCTGTCCCCATTTCTTGGGGAAGAAATACCCTTTAGGGAAATAACCCTTTTCACCTGACTAATTACTTTGTCTCAGACAAACTTTAGTTCCATCCTTGCTTGGGGAAGTAGTGAAGCCTAAGAATGCTTCCAGTTCTATCTAATGAGCTGTTAAGAAATTAAAATAAAAAAAAATGTCTTTTCAGCGCTGGAACCTTGCTCCTTGGGTTTGTCAATCAAGAACTTGAGTTGGTATGTGGCTCTATGCATCCCCAGGCTCTATGTACCCCCTTTTCTTAGGGTCCAGCCCTTTCCCAGTATTTTGTGCTGTCCAACTCAAAAAGCCACTGTTTTTATTTTTGTTTTTTGCTTTGTTTTGTTTTTTCATCAGCCCTGCCTCCTCTCTGTTGGGGCAAAAACTCCTACTTCCTTTAGTGCTTACTCCAGGTTTATCTGTGTTGGTGGCCTATTTTCAGTAGTCAGACTTGTTACTTAGTTCCACAATTAGAACTTGGTTGAGTTAAGCCCTTGCTACCAGTAAAGTCTGTTTCCTTTCCTCTCAGGGAACCAGCCTGCAGAGCCTATGGGGGAGATGCACTGGCTTCTGCAACTTATAGTTCTTTGTGGGATCTCTGTCATCTCACCCATTCCAGTATGCTGTGTGTCCAGTCATGATGTTCCTCCAGCAGTTGTTATGTACCATTCCTGGTTATTTGCTAGCTGCTCTGGAGGACGAACTAAATTCCAGACCTCACTATGCCGCCATCTTGCCCCATCTCCCATCCCATTCCTTTTCTACATGCTGCTGCTAAAAATTACTTTTTCTAAATCACTCTCAAATAAAATGTGAGCGAACACTATATTTGCATATATCTATCTTTTTAAAAGCACATGACTGGGGCAGGCCACGGTAGCTCAGTGGCAGAATTTCTCACTTGCCATGCCAGAGACCCACGTTTGATTCCCAGTGCCTGCCCATGCAAAATAAAAAAAAGCACATGACTCACCTGTTGAAAATTCCAATATATATACAGTCCATTTTTGGCAGCACTGGAACATGGCTCTAAAGTGGGCTGCTCCCCTATGCCAGGGTCTGCCAAGCAGAGATCATCAATACCTCGCTCTGCAATCAGTGGACCCACGTAGAATTCTCCAGTTAGGAGATAGTAGATGTTCTAAAAGGGAGCAAAATGATCTTTTAGAGGGAGGCCCTTCACCTTCCCAAAGAGTGCTGTCTAGTCCACTAGAAAAATCAAATGCCAAGTGGGAGCATTGTCCTTTCCTGGATAAAAAGGAGTCCCCTATGTTTTCTTTCTCCCCAATCTGCAGTTTATTTCAGGGAGAAAACCAGGCATGGGGAGAGGGCATGATCTTGCTTCCTTCCCTACAAGGACTCCAACAGAACATCATGACCTGTATGGCACGAGGAAGTATGTCTCTGAAGAAAAAAAGACTTTGGAAGGCTGACACCGTAAGCCCAGCTGGGCTGGTTGTCAGGCAGCCTTCTTTCAAATTCTGATTCTGACATTCCCTTGCTCAATGAGTTTGGACAGATAGGTTATTTTACTGCTTCAGTTTTTTTCATCTGTTAAATGGAAATAATATTTAGCACACATACCCTCAAAGATGACTGTGAGGTCAATATGCAAAATAAGATGATGGAGTGTACAGATAGTTCAGTGGTACAATGCTTGCTTGCCATGCAGGAGACCCAGGTCCAATTCCTGGCCCATGCACCCCCAAAATATAAAATAATATGATAGATGTACATATTCTTAGGGGAAAGATGTCCCCTGACTGTGCCTTCCACTTGGCACCAGGGCTCTTGCATCCCTTGGAAGAACTTCAGTTCCGCTTCTCTCTTCCCTAGCCCTTTGTTTTCCTCTCTAAGGAAGAAGCCACAGGTGGCTCCACCTGTCCATCATCCAGGGCATATGAGCAGTTGTTGCATTTCTTGTTATGGGGAGATGGAGAGGGCAGAGGGAGGAGGGGAAAAGAAATGAATCAGAGGTGATTGTCAATGTTACCACAGAAAATGAATGTACCAGAACATAGCCAGTTACCATCTTGCCATGGTTTTTTGAGTGAACTAGGAAATGAAGTGGGTAGACTAGAAAGTGAACTAGTGAGTTGGAAGAAAGGCTTAGTTAAATGTGCAAGTTTGGGCTTCACCCTTATTCTTTACCCACAGAGGGTCAGCTCCTGCCTCCCCACCATTTTTAATGCTGAGTCTAAATCTGGCAAATGTTGCCAAGGGACTAAGCCATGACCCACTTCGCCCTGTGGAGGCAGGGAAAATTGTAGACAATACCTGCGAACTGAATTCATGGCAATAAAACATGATGGGACTGTGGCCTGATTCAGGTCCCTGGTCAAGACAAATGGTTCCATCCAGTGAGTTTTTCATCTGAAGGGGCAAAACACAACACATCACTGTTCGAAAGAGGCAGAGAAAGGGAACCCTCAAGCTTCCCCAGGCTCTGTCTTTTCCCCAGTGCACCAAGGGCACCAGAAGCCTCCAGCCAAAAGGGAGCCGAGGGTTGGGGTCCAGCGGCCATCTCCTAAGAACTGAGAAACAGACAAATGCTGGAGTGAGCTTCATCTCTTTGTAATTTGGAGGAAGCTGAGGCCATGTGGCCTGCTTCCTGGGAACACAAACACAAACACAAACACAAACACAAAAGGGCCCCTCTGCTGGACTCTAGGTGGACAAGACCAAACAGTCCAGTGGACTGAGGAACTGAGAGGATCCAAGCAAGGGCCACAGTTTGCAAAGCAAGGAACATGGAGAGGGAGAAAAGGAGAAAAGATGGGGATTGGGGAACAAGAAGTGAAAAGAAACAATGGCAAACAGTCAAGGAAGGAGTGAAGGTGGGAAGAGAATTCTGGGCACGCTGGGCTTTGCAAAACCTCAGCTGGGCATCATATGATTCAGATTTCATTGTCTTTGACAGTCAAGCATTTAAAAACCTAATATGTAATCACATAATACGTACTCTTCCGTAGCCCACCAAGCTGTGGATTGGCTTCAGGAAGGGATAAACATTTTTCAGATACCAGTTGAAAGTTTTACATTTCAGTTCCTCCCGGAGCGCCTTTCTGGAGGAAATGTCTCCGTAATTGATTCCAGAATTCTGTAAACAAAACACAGAAAGACTGGGTCCACATAACCTTGGCCCATGTAGCTTCCTGAACTCCACCAAGGGGTCTAGGACCTCTTTATGTGGGAATAGAGTTTTTTCCTGGTAGCCTGTGAGGTGACCTTGATATTTTATAGTTTTACAGGGGAAGTGGAAAAAGCTTTGAACCCTAGCAGTTTCAAAGTCACTTGCAAATATCTGCATCGTGGGTCACTCAGATTTATTTTTCATCATTGGCAAGCTGACTCGGACTGCTTCTATCAGGAGACAAGATTTACATCAGTAAGGCACGTGCTCCCAGCAGGACTAGGAAAAGCTAGCAAAAGAAATTTTCTGGCAGCAAGATTAAAGGAGACTTTCTGGAAATGATATTTTGAGAGAATCAAAGTGAAAGAATACTACAGAGGCAAAACTGAAAAAGATATGCAGGAATCACTTGTGCATCTGCTCGCCTCTCCACATTTTCTTCCCTGACTCATTCCAGATCCTCCCTTACGGCAATTTAGGTTTTATGCTTTTAGGGGCAATTACCTTAACAGTTTGGGACATTCACAATGTAGAGGTTTTAAAAAAAAAAAGAACAATCTGGAGGGGGATTTGTTTTCCTATCATCCCTTGATGTCCTGGGACAGTAGAATAAATTGTTACAAATCTCTCAAACAGTAAACTTAATGGTAGGAGATTAATGGCATCTTTGGTTACTAAGATAAGGATTTTGATGACTTTGAATTAGGAGGAAGGCTCAGGTATTTTTGCACATTTTACCTTCTTTAGTCACAGTGTTCAGCTGTTTAACCTGACTCCTGGCCCCATCTCATTGCTCAACCCTCCCTTTTCGATTCATTCCATGAGTTTCCTACATCCTGACTCCCCTGATGCCTGCCCTCTACACCCCTAAACATGGCTCAACATGCGTGAGACCAGAGCCACAGCTTCAGGAACAAAAGACAGCAGCATGTCACATTGACTTTGGGCAGCTCAGGAAGAGTGTAGCCTTAGCCAAGAAGGCCATCCCCATTCATGTACAGTCAACAGAATTGCAGTTCTGTCTATCATTCCTATGTCATCATAAGACAGCAAATTCCTGTTGTCTAGCCTTCCCCTCCCCAAGCAAGGAATGCCCCAAAATGGCAGAATGATAAAGAACATGGAATCTAGAAGCCAGACTCCCTGGATTTGAATCTTGGCTCCACCACTCACAATCTGTATTATCTAAACAAATTTATTTGGCCTGTCTTTGCTTCAGTTCCATCATCTGTAAAATTAAAATAAAAACATCTACCCTATAGGTACACAGTGATAGCTAAATGAGTTAACAGAGAGAACGGGGCCTGATTATGGTACTGTTCCATAAACATTGTGTCATTATTATCCCACCGTCAGGAACTTACCCTAATTCTTTAGGGTTGGGATGGCACTTTTGCTCCAGCCCTTTCCATTCCCTACCATTGCTACCACCTCCCTCCTCCCTTGCTCTTCCCTGCTTCTCTTCAATTCCATGACGAACCTTGAGAGGGATGTTCCAGGCTGCATAGACCATGTATTTGTACTTATCCATCCAGATTTCGGCCACTCGCAACGCGTTGCGCTTCATGGCAGGGCTCAGGTGCAAGGCATAGGGCTTGTGGTGTCTCTCTAAGTGAGCGACCCGAGAGCAGGGTAGGATCTCGATCTTCCCTCCACACAGCCACACCTGTGAGAGGAGAGGAAAAAGTCCCCTGGGCAGGCTAGTCCCCAAGACTAATAATTTTTTTTGCATAGCAAAGGATTACAATTTAGAGCCATTTTTTAAAGAATGTAAGTTCCCCTCCACCCCCACCTCAATACTGCCTCCCAACCTACTCATCTAAAACATCCTTCTATAGAAGTCTACCAAACAGTATCGCTCCTTTCATTCAAATAGCTCCTGAAATCCCATCTCCTTCAGGAAGTCCTCCTAAACTGGCCCAAGCAGAAGCTGTATGTCTCACTCATCCCCAAGGAAAGCACCAAAGTCCTTAGAGGCCTCATGCCCTGAGCCACTACCAATGGATTTAGATTCCCATG
Organism: Myrmecophaga tridactyla; assembly: GCA_004026745.1. Lineage (NCBI taxonomy): Eukaryota > Metazoa > Chordata > Mammalia > Pilosa > Myrmecophagidae > Myrmecophaga > Myrmecophaga tridactyla. Next base: position 3,140 of record PVIY010029935.1, on the reverse strand, counting down.
ACCCCTTCTCTGTCCCACCTGCCAGATATGGGGCAATGCGGTGGACAGACTTTCCTGGAGCCCCCACGATCCCTACGTTCTGATATTCTCACACTTGCATAATCTCTTCCCACTGAGTATGGTCAAAACCTGTGACTTGCTTCTAACCAGTAGAATATGGCAAAGATAGCAGGATATCAGCGACTATGTGCCTGTGATTACATTACAAAAGACTCTAACATCCATCTTGCTGGGGTACTCTCTCCTCTGTTGATTTTGAAGAAAGGAGTTGCCATATTGTGAACTGCCCTATGGAGAAGGCCACATGGAAAGGAATGAAGAGCAGCTTTGGGCTGTTGTCAGCAGAAAACTCAATGCTCCGCCAATCTGGAAGCCTACAAGAAACTGGATGAGCTTGGAAGCAGATCCTTCTCCAGTCGGGCCCCAGATGAGAACCCACCCTGAAACACCTTAACTGTAGCTTTGCAGAGGACCCAGACAAGTCATGCATGGACTCCTGACTCATGAAACTGTGAGACAATGGGTATTGTTTTAAGCCACCAAGTTTGTGAAAATACTGCTATACAGCAAAAGATAAGTAATTTTTGACTGAGAGATGTTATGATCCAATTATAACTATTCTTCCTTGCCATCTATATGGTTATAGACATACTTGTCAGACATGTATGTATAGACATATATTTTTAACTTGAAAATATGGTCTTCGTCCTAATAGATGGTAGAAATATCTGATAATGTTAGGTTGATATAATGTCTCCTGTGTCTTGTCTTCATGCTACTTAAGGGAGTTGCATTTATCTCTAGATGGAGATGATTAGCCATCTAGCAGAGGTTAGCAACCTAGTGCATTCAAGTCAGTGTTGCCCTGAGATGAGGTCCCGCTGGCTCAGTTAACATGCCAAAAGAGCGTCTGCCTCTGTGAACTCTAAGTTAAACCATGGACTTTAATTCATGGTACAGTTGTGAAAATGTGCTGTCATCAATTGTGGCAGATGTTCCACACCAATGCAGGGTGTTGGCAGTGGGGTGTTGTGTGGGAGTCCTGTAATTTATGCATGACTCTTCCCTAAACTCACAACTTCTCTAACAGTAATGATGTTAGTAGCCCCCTGAGGGGTCAGTCCTGTTATCCATCTTGCAAAGTTTATTCATCTCCTCGTCCGTACTTCTGAACCCATTCTTTCCCCTTGTACACTTGTACCCCACTTCCACCGCAACTCAGAATAGTAGTGTGGAAAGAGCCAGGCTCTGAAGTAAGACTGACTTGTGTTTAAATCTTAATCTTATCCTGGCAATTAGGGACAAAATGCTCACGTAAAAGGGGTATCCCCACCATCTGGTTTATCAGGAGGATTAAATGACATAACAAGGATTCAGTAAATGGCAGGCCCTATGATGATTAACGTGAAGCCTCTCTTTTCTTTCATTATCCTCCTCCATTTCTCCTTATTAGCCATCAGAATCATATGTAGGTTACATCCAATTTATTTTCAGATTTTATTATTTTCTCCAGTCAAGCATTTAAAAATCTAAATGCAGCTTTACTTCAATTGTCCTAGTTGATGGAGGTTTCCAATCCATCGGAATTCAGGGGAGAAAACTTAATTATTGGCACAAGAAATCTTACATGAGAGTGAAGAGATAAAAGCCATTTATGAGGCGATGTTATTATCATTGACCAATAATTTTCAAATTTTACCCTCTCAATCTATCTTCTCTGTTTCTCTCTCTCTCTCTCTCTCTCTCTCTCTCTCTCTTTCTCTCATGCACACACACACACACACACACACACAAAACGTTTGCTTATAATAACAATGGCTTATTTGTACCATACACTACTTTTACAAATGTAATCCTAACCACGTAGGTATTATTATCCCTGCTTAAGTGACATGTCCATGTTTATCCAGCTAGTAAACGACAGGGCTGTCTGCCTGATTCTGAGCTCACGCAGCCCATATGTTAAGTTCTGATGCTAAGAATATGCAGGTTGACATACACTGGCTTTCCTTTCCTACCTGTCAGCCCCAACCCTCCATCTATCCCCATTTATGAGCACATCATGGCTGTGGCCACCAGATGTCAGAATAAGACACTCCATGACCCCTTTAGGTTCTCCAACACCTGTTGTTGGAGAAAGATAGCTCCTTACATGTGCTTAGAGCTCTTAAATATCCACACGTGCAAACCAAGAATATTTCTATATGGATAGAAATATTTCACACAAGAAAAGTGTGAGAATAACTCTTCCCCTGACATGTGCTACATTTTCAGTAAAATCTATAGAACGCTAAAACGTTCTATATAGTGTTTATATATAATAAACGCTGAAAGAAAGAAGGTTCCCTGTGGAAAGGGAAATGGCAGTGAAATATTCTACATGTAAGGTAGGAGAAGGGAAACCCAGAGCCAGCTTGGATGCAGAATGGTAGAGAGGAGAAAAGCATGAGGGACACGCAGGAATAATGAGGGCTTCTCCCCTGAGTCGGGGAGATGAGGATTCCAGCCAAATTCATCCAAACCTCTGGTCAGTAGGAAAACCCCAGCCACAAAGTAACTGGGATTATCTTCAGGGCTTTGCTAAATAGCAAGCACAAGTTAATGATTTATGCAGTTATATTTTTGTGCCAGAAATGGATTTTGTGCCCCGCCACACCAATATCTGTTCTCTTTTACATCTTAGTAGTAGGAGGAATACCTGGGCACACAGCCAACTAACTGAAGCCTACATTTCCCAACCCCCTTTGCTGACAGGTGTGACCATGTGATTAGGAGCATCCAGGGAAACGGGAGGAGGAAGCCATCTATGCAATTTTCAGATGGTTCTATCATCATGACCTTCCTGATCTAGGGAAACCACCGCAAGACCCAAAGTTTGGATTGGCTATTCACCTCCAACTGCGGTCTTCATTTCTTATGGTGAAATGACATGCCTTTTCTTGCCTAAATCCTTTCCTTGTGTGTATCAGCATTATTTAATGTCCTCCAAATCAGTCATTTTTAAATAAATATATCTATATAAAACATTGAACTTTTAAAAATCATATTTATTTATTCTACTACAGTAGTGCTTAACAATTTTTATGTTTTTTAAAATATAATTAAGAATGTCTTACCATATCCTTAATTTGTCTTTGAAA
>PVIY010029934.1:0-31516 GCA_004026745.1 Myrmecophaga tridactyla | reverse complement strand
TACAACCTATATCATATGATAAGAATAAGAAAACAAGATAATTGCTTATGTATGAATGCAAACATACTCAAAAAAAACAAGGAGGAAATCGTCATATGATTAGTCTTCATTTCTGTAAATTGTCACATGGTTGTCATTCATATTTATCACTACATCACTACCTTCTTCTACACATGTTCCCTTCACCCTCAGCAAGCACTTCAGCTGGCCATGGTTCTTCACAATGGGGAGAGACCCAGACCTTCATTCCTGGATTTTCTGAGCCATTGATGGTCCTGTATGGATTGAGTTGTTGTAGTTTTCCATTGACTTTAATCACATGGCCTGGTAGTACTAAGAGATGCCCTAGGGGATCTCCTGTATTCCAGGAAAACTTTCTTTTTTACCTCCATTGTGTGGTTGTGATCTTATTTCCCCTTGAGAGTCAGAAGCAATCACCCTAAGCAGAATAGTAATCCCCTTTCATGCCTGTTGACTCAGAGGCATGAAAAGCACAAAGTGGCCAGGTAGCAGTCTTATCTTCCAGTTTTGTGAAATAATTGTTGTGTCTCCTGGTAGAAGCACTCCTCCTTTCAGAGCTAAAACCTGTAGATCAGCAGAGATTAAGGTTTCAGGGACAGGAAGCAAAACATTGTCCTAGTGGATCACTAGAGGTGATGGTGAGTGGTACCACTCCCATTTCCACTTCTTGATTCCTGTACCCATTAATCCTAGCTATGAGAGGAACAGCACCATACAGTGGATGATGATTCAGAGCAAATACAACCTCCTTGGGAACATTGTCCCAGCCCTGCAAGGTACTGCCTCCTAGTTGGCACCACAATTGGGTATTCAAAAGCCATTCCACTATTCTATTAACCCAGCTGCCTCTGGATGATGGAGAACATGGTAAGATCAGTGAATTCCCTGAGCAAGTCCCCATTCCAGCACTTCATTTGCTGTGAAGTGGGTTCCTTGATTAGAAGGAGTTCTGTGTTGAATACCATGATCATGGATAGGGCATCCCATAAGTCCATGCAGGTAAGGCAAACCCATATCAAGAGTATGTGTCTATTCCAATTAGAACATAGCACTGCCTTTCCTATGATGGAAGTGGTCCAACGTAATCAACCTGCTACCAGGTAGCAAGCTGACCACTTTGGGGAATGATGACAGATCAGTGGCTGATTGTAGGTCTCTGCTAATGGCAGACTAGGCACTCAGTAGTGGCCAGAACCTTGTCAGCCTTGGTGAATGGAAGCACATGTTGTTGAGTCCATGCATAACTTCCATTCCTACCACCATGCCACTTTGTTCATGGGTCCATTGGGCAATGGCAGAATGGCTGAGCAGAGACAATGACTTGTAACCACAGGATGGGCCAACTTATCCACTTGACTATTAAAACATTCCTCTGCTGAAGTCCCTCTGCTAAGCATTCATATAGGGCACAAATATCTTCATATTCTTTGCCCACTCACAAAGGTCTACTGTATACCTCTTCTCAAGAACGCTTTGTCACCAATTTTCCAACTACATTTCTTCCAAGTTCTCGACCATTCAGCCAACAATTAGCAACAACCCATGAGTCAATTAAATATACCTCTGACCAGTTCTCCTTCCAAGCAAAGTGAACGATCTGGTACACTGCTTGAAGTTTTGCTCACCGGGAAGATTTCCCCTCACCACTGTCCTTTAAGGATATCCCAGAAATGGGTTGTGTTGCTGTAGCTATCCACTTCCAGGTGGTCCCTGCACATTGTACAGTACTATCTGTAAACCTGGTCTGGGTTTTCTCTTCCTTAGTCAACTGACTTTAGGGAATTCTCCAAGAGGCCATAGCTTTGGTCTTGGAAAGAGAAGTAATGGGGCAGGAGTGGGGGCCGTGGCATTTGGGCAACTTCCACATGTACCTTCCTTGTGCCTTCTGGACCTGCTTGAGTCCTATCTCTTAAATACTATTTCTATGTTATGCTGGAGTACGGCTGTGTACACCCAACTTTATGGCTTGGTGGTCAGACAATATCAGCTCATGATAGGCAACTCAGGTCTCATGGTAACTTTGTGGCCTATGGTTAAGTTCAGTCTGTACTAAGGCCCAGTAGCAGGTTATCAAAAGGAGAATAGTTATCTGCAGATGGTAAGACTCCAAAATCCTAAGGGTCTGTCCTCTTATAGAAGCCTGTCAAAGACTCCAGACAACATCTCTATTTGCCACTGACACTTCCAGGACCATTGAATCTACTGGTTCATATGGCCCAAGTGGCAGAGCAGCTTGAACAGCAGCCTGAACATGCCACAGAGACTCCTCTTGTTCCAGTCCCCACTGAAAACTAGCAGCTTTCATGGTCACTTGGTAAGTGGGCTAGAGTAGCATGCTCAAATGAGGAATATGTTGTTTCCAAAATCCAAAGTGGCCAACTAGGCAGTGTGCCTCTTTTTTGGTCATAGGAGGGACCAGATGCAACAGCTTATCCTTCACCTTAGAAGGGCTATCTCAACATGGCCCATGCTACTAGACATTTAGAAATTTCACTGAAATGGGAGGACCCTGTATTTTTGTTGGATTTATCTCCCATTCCCTGACATGTAAATGCTTTACCAATAACTCTAGAGTCACTTCTATTTCTTGCTCACTAGGTCCAAACAACATGATATCATCAATATAATGGTCCAATGTGGTGTTTTATGGGAGGGAGAAACGGTCAAGTTTCCTGCAGAAAAGGTTGTGATATCGGGCTAGAGAGTTGATATATTCCGGAAGCAAGAGAGTAAAAGTATACTGCTGGCCTTGTCAGTTGAATTCAAACTGTTTCTTGTGGTCTTTACTGACAGCTGTTGAGAAAAAAGCATTTCTAGAACAATACCTACATAACAGGTACCAGGGGATGAGCTGATTTGCTCAAGCAATGACACCACATTTGGAACAACAGCTGCAAAGTCACACCTGGTTAAGCTTAGGGTAATGCACTGTCATTCTCCTAGACCCCTCTGTTTTCTTCACAGTCCAAATAGGAAAGTTGAATGGGGATGTGGTTAGAATCACCACCCCTCCATCCTTCAAGTCCTTAGGAGTGGCAGTAATCCCTGCAATTCCTCCAGTAATCTGGTATTGCTAATGATTCACTATTTTTCTAGGTAGGTTCAGTTCTAGTGGCTTCCACTTGGCCTTTCCTAGCCCTCACTCCATAAGTCAGAGAACTGATGTGGGGATTCTGCCAGTTGCTGAATATGTTGATTTCAATTATGCATTCTGGAACTGGGAAAATGACCATTGATTTGGTCTGGGGAAAGGTGGATGCACTGTGAGATGGACCTGAGCTAAAACTCCATAGATCACCTGACTCTCATAAGCCCCTATTCTGACTGGTGAACCAGAATCATGTTTTGGGTCTCCTGGAACTAGTATCACTGTCTAATAAGCCCTAAAATACCTGGTCATTTCCTTCCCCAGTGTACAGTCACTCTGGTAAAAAGGCCATAGATCTCCTTGGGGAATGCTGGGAGGAAAGTTAATAGTGTAAATTTTGGACAGTGTGATGGGGTCCTCTAAAAAAGGACATATTCCCCCACCTCATTCAAGGGTCTCTGGGTCTGTAAACTGTCTCAAGTATGAGAATTGATTAGGGTGCTGTGACTCTGTTTTTGCAATTCATGTTAGACTTCTGTTCATTTGGCCTAGAATTCTTTCACATATACAGCTCAAACAAGAATTTATTTTATTGATTTTATTTCTAGGTGTCCCCATGATCTACTAGCCAATGCCACAAGTCTCAGAGTCAGATTATTATGACTGCCGTTTTGAGTCTGTCCATTATGGTGGTCACACCCACCTTGTCTATGGAGATTAACTGTCACCACATAGCTTCTGCCAACTCAGGGTCTGATCATCCCATTCTGTTTAAGAATTCCAGCTCAGTGACAGCAGTTCCCACAGTAATATCTCACCCACAAAGAAAGGCAACGACAGAGCTTTTCTGGGATGATGAAGCTACTCTTGTGAATTTATTTTTCAAGATTCTGGTGAAAGATGTGTCCTCTAAACATTCTTGGGGTTTATGAGCAGGTCTTTCCTGATAAATCCACTCTGACATTACCATCTGTCTATGCTTCTGAATCCCCTTATCTACATTATACCAGGGCAGGTCTAGCATTTCAAGCTCAGGTAATGTTGGCCACCGTTGGATCCATGTTTTGTGCAACCATCTAAACAAACTGTTAATGGCCTTTCTAACCCACTGAAGACTGAAACTTACTTAGTCAGCCCATATCAATAAATTCAACTTGATCCAACTTTATATTCCTTCCACCATTATCCCACACTCTTAATATCTACTCTCACATATATTCCCCTAATTTTTGTCTATATAGATTGGAAAACTCGCACAGTTCTTTTGAGAGTATAGCATATCTTTTCCTCATGGATCACACTTTGTACCTCACCTTTTGGAGCCTGTTGGGACTTTAGTCTTGTTATATGTCTTAAAAAAAAAAAAAGAGTGGTGTTGGTGGTGGGTTATGAAAAGAATAGAAATGTCTTCCATTTAAGTTTCATCTTTGAAACAAGATTAGTCAGTCCAGACAGAAGAGCGAGGGTTGTTTCCCTAGTGGAGGTGGTTACAGGGGTAGCAGGCACTGAATGGGTAATCTCGTTAGGTGGAGGTTGGATGACAGACTCCTCTGGCCAGACTGGAAGCCAGGAAGCTCTTTCCTCAAGGCAGGATGGAGGTCAGGAAGCTCTTTACTCAGGGTAGTCCATTATAGTTCTAACTAGCAAAGGCTCAGCAAATTCCAGGGATAAAATCTCCCCATTGCCATCATTATCAAAATGTATATCCTCATCCCATTTTTCAGGATACCTATTCTTTTCCAAACAGAGTCCTTACTTTAATAGCAGACACCCTGAAATGTTGAGATTTTAGTTTACATTATAAATCTGGTACTTGAACAATGAGGCTCTGCATCTGGTTTTCAGAGATCTCCATTCTGTGATCACAGGAAATAAGATTTTTTTTCAGGGCAAACATGGAAACTTTTATATTATCAAAGTGGCACTTACGTTACAAATTTGAAGCCATCAGCTCATCCTTTTCCCTTATCACTGAATCCACCATGTCTAACAAAAACCAACCAACATAATTACATCACTTAATTTCACAAAACTCAGTAAAGGTGTCAAAAATACTCTCACCCAGAGCCTTGACTCATATAAGCTTATAAGTAGAAGAATCTAATGGTGACATTTTTAGTATCTCTCTTGCCAACTCACCCCATGGACTGTCAGTGCCATCTTGATTATTGGAAATAGAGTCATTAGTACTTCTGAGTCTAATCAGAGTAGAAAACCAATTGTAAAAAACCATTTTTAGGATTCTTTTCTCAAGAACCACCACATTATCAGTTCCATGTTGTATTACTCAGGATACTCTAGGGAAATAGAACAACAGGAGATATCTGTAAATATGAAACTTATAAAAGTGTCTTATGCAACTGGGGGAATTGAATAGTCTAAATCCACAGGGCAGGCTGTGCAGTTGGCAGCTCCAGTGAACGGTTGGGACAAATTCCATAGAAGAGGCTCACTGGCTAAAGAAGCAGAGAAAAAGTCTCTTTTTCCTTAAAAGGCTTCCAATGATTGGATCATTTTGTGTGTGTGTGTGTGGGGGGCATGCTGTACTTGATTGTTGATGTGATCACCCACAGATGAAATCAACTGACTGATGATTTAATACACCAGCCTTCTGTTTCATCAACCAATCTTGAAATATCCTTGCAGCATTGGTAAGGGCAATGCTTGCCTGACCAAGCAACTGATGATCATCACTTGACCATGTTGACACCACACTGTACTATCATTGTGAGCTACAAATTGAATGCAATCCCTATCAAACTTCCAACAGCCTTTTTGTAGAAATAGAAAAGTGGACTTTCAAATTCATACACAATTGCAAGGGGTCCTAAATAGTTGAAACAATTCTGAAAAAAGTGCAAAGTTGGAGGATTTACAGTTCCTGATTTCAAATTGTGCTACAAAGCTACAGCAATCAAAACACTGTGATATTAGCATAAAGATTGACATATAGACCAATGGAACATAATTGAAAATTCTGAAATAAATCCACACATCTATGGCCAATTGATTTTCAACAGTGACGAAAAGTACATGTACTAGGATTGAACTGTCTTTTCAACAAATGGTTATTGAAAAACTAGATATGTACATGCGAAGGAATGAAGTTAGACTCCTAATTCACACTGTTTACAAAAATAAACTTAAAATGGTTCAAAGACCTAAACTTTAGATGAAAAACTTTAAAACTTAAGAGATAGCTTAGGGGCAATCCCATGACCTGGGATGTTGCGATGACTCCTTAGATATGATCACAACATTATGAATGACAAAATAGATAATAGATAGTTTGGACAACATTGAAATTAAAAACTTCTGTACAAGGAAGGATATTGTAATGTACGTGAATAGACAATTTATAGAATGGGAGAAAATGCATGCAAACCTTATAAAGGTTAATGGTTTAATATCCAGAATGTATAATGAACTTTTACAATGCAACATCAAAGAGAAAAACAACCCAATTGAAAAAAATGGGCAAAGGATTTAAAGAGAAATTTTTCTAAGAAAGATATACAAAGAGTCAATAAGCACATGAAAAGATCTCAACATCATTAGTTATTAGGGAAATACAAAATAAAACCTCAATGAGATACTACTTCACACCCACAAAGCTGGATATTATTTAAAAATGGAAAATAGCAAGTGTTGGAGTGGATAGAAAAAATCAGAACTCTAGTGCACTTTTGGTAGGAATGTAAAATGGTGAAGCTACTGTATAATGTAATATAGCATTACCTCAAAAAATTAGAGACTTGCATATGGCTAAGCATTTCCACTTCTAGGTATATACTCAAAGAAAGTGAAAACAAGGCCACAAACAGTTTCTTACACAACAATGTTTATAGCAGCATTATCCACAATAGCAGCCTTATTCACAACCAAATTGTCTATCAACAAATGAATGAATAAACAAAATGGAATATTATTTGGCCATAAGAAAAAATAAAGTTCTGAGACATAATGCAACATGGAAACCCTTCTATGTATGTTCAGCTAAACAAAGAAGACAAATAAGAATAAATATTATATGATGTCACATAAAAAATGATAGAAACAGTAAATCTATAGATATATAGTAAATTTAGAGCTGAATGACTGGACCATGTGGTAGACATATTTTTAAGATATTAAGAAACTGCCAAATATCAGGCAGTTAAACTGTTCCTCTACATACTAAAAAATTCATGACATACATTGTTGGGTATGATAGTAGATGTTTGATAAATAAATATTAAAGGAATGAAAGAACCAATGAATAAATAGGCATGCATTACCCATTTTAAGCAATTTGATGGTATTCTAGCAATGTTTTTCTGAGAGTAGCAATTCCTACCTAAAGTTAATTGTTTTTCTTGTTCCTCTTAAATTGAATGATTTTAAACACTATTCCATTTTCTAAAAGTATTTACATAAATACATGATTAAATTAAAATTTCAAAACAAATTTCATAAGTTGAGTAATCAACACAAAACCTTGACAGCAGTTGTTGCTGGAGATTGATAGGGAAAGATAAAGAATGTTTCATTCAGAACTCGGCATTATAAAAGTTGCATTTAGATGTATATTGAGGGATAAAACCACCACCCCATACATGATGTTTCATTTTTAAAGGGAGAGTCATACTGAAGGGGTGAATACTCTACAAATTACAGTTGGGGAAAATAAGCAGAATTGCCTCATCTTGTCTCTTCTTTTCTTCTGAGGGCTCGTGAGCTTGCATCAAATAGATTTTATTTTGGTCCTTCATGTGAGGGTCAAGCTCGATTTTGAGAAGGAAAATGACATCCTAGAACACTTTGACATGAATATGCATTTTGCTGATTTAGTGATTGGAAAACACATAGCCGCGTTTTCCAGGGTCAGCGTTATCAGCGATAAAACTGATACTTCTGTCCCATATCCGAGGGTTTTGTGGTTGTTGTTTTGTTTTTTGCTTTTTTTGCCTGACTTAAAAGAGTGGAGAACAAGGATGTTTTATACTGGTCTACCATCATATTAATTGGTTCTTTCAAATTTTACCATGAAAGGGACAAAACAGTAAGGAAATAACCTCTTTGGAAGCTAAGAATCAAGCATTCTGTTAGTTATCTATTTGAATAAAAGTACCCCTCTGTGAAACAAATTAAGTTTCTTTAACTAAAAGTTTTAGCAGCAAATATGTTATCATCTATAAAAAGCTTGGTCTTTTCATTAAATCTTTGTTTAAATTGTAATAATTATTTAATATCATTACATACTTTTCTAGGTTTTCTGATCATTCAAATATACTGTAACTATGTTTTTCCACATAAAGGTGTTATTATGATATAGTTCTGCTCTGCTGGAATTTCAAACTTGATGAAAATTAAACAAAGATAGAAATGTTGCAGTGGCAAAAATGCAGGACAAATATGTCATATGTTATTTGTACATCTAGCTGTTACTATGATGAAAACAGATCTGTTAAGGCAAATGCTTTCCTGACAAGCTATTTAATTAGAATTGCAACCATCTTCCCAGAAATTATCATTAAAATAAATTGTGTACTGAAAATGGGAGAAAATAGTTTGTCTCTCCCCAAATCTTCCAAAAGAGCCAAAGACAAAGAGTCTTATAGATACTATAATATTCAAAATGGAAATGTGGAAGGAACAGTTAAAGTGAAATAACTATAGGTGTTGCTGTGATTGGAAGTGTTTTTTTTTTTCTAACTTTCTTTAAATAAAGATTTATGTGAATGACAAAGTGATAGTTTTAGGGACAAACTCTCATGAAGAAGGTACTCTGTTCATTCATGCTTCTACTTGCAATGAACAATAAATATGCCTAGATCTTTTTTTAATTAAATGTAATGCAGCAAAATATAAGCAATAAAAAAATTCTAAGTGTTTTCTCTCTTTTTAATTCCCTATATTCTCTTTTAAAAATGCAATTTTATTGGGATATATTCAAATACCATATAAATATCAAAGTGTACAATCAATGCTTTACAGTATCATCATATAGTTGTTCATTCATCATCATAATTGATATTTGAAGAGTCTCATTACTCCAAAAATAATAAAAAGAATGAAAATTAAATTAAAAGTAAAAATATAACATCCAAAACTTCCCAAACATTCTATCCCCTCCCCTATTATTTATTTATTATTGTCTTTATTTTCTTATTTATTCATCCATACACTGGATTAAGGGAGTTTCAGTCATGAGTTTTTCACAATCTCATGTTCACTCCATAAAAGCTATAACATTATACAATCATCTTCAAGGATCAAGGCTACTGGAATACAGTTCAATGGTTTCAGGCATTTCCCTCTAATTATATCAATATACCAAAAACTGAAAAGGAATATCTGTTTAATGCATAGGAATTACCTGCAGAATGACCTCTCAACACTATCTGGAGTCTTTCAGCCATTGAAGCTTTGTTTTGTTTCATTTCTCTTCTCCCTTTTGGTCAAGAGGGCTTTCTCAATCATATGATACCAGGGCCAGGCTTATCCCCAGGAACCAGGTCCAACACTGCCAAGGAGTTTTACATCCCCGGGAGTCATGTCCCGTGGAGGGGGAAGGGTAGTGAGTTTACCTGCTGAGATGGCTTTAAGAGAAAGGCAACATCTGAGCAACAGAAGAGGGTCTCTGGGGGTGACTCATTGGCATAATCATAAGTAGGCTTAGCTTCTCCTTCACAGAAATAAGTTTCATAAGGGCAAGCCCCAAGATCAAAAGCTTGGCCTATTAAATTAGTAATCTTCAAAGCTTGTAAAAATAACAGGAATTCCCCACATGGGGAAAATTTAATATTCCCACATCTTTCTCCAGTCCCTCAAGGGAACTTTGCAAATACTTTTTATACTCTGCCTAGTTTATTCTGTCATGTATCAAGACACATGACTAACGAGTACAAACCTATAAAATTTCACTCACTATTCATTATTCCATATAATTACAGTGTTTGAATAAACTGATTATATAAGTTGATTTAGATCATATGCTACAGAAAATATAAATTTTGCACCAGATAAGCATCTTTTCCTTTGGTCTTACCCAATAGCTGAAGTTTTACAATATAATCAATATCATCATTTATCCTTTCATCTGATTTACCTTAGGCCCAATCAGATCAGCTTCATTCATATTTATAATTGATAGCTGAAATCTTTTATACTTTTATAAACAGTTGCTTTATGGAATACTGCTTACTTTCATGGCCAAAGAACTTTAGCTCCGATTCTCAGGTGTCACACAGATACCTGAGGTTTCAAGGAATGATTATGTTATAAAAAAAGAGCTCAGCATCTCAGAATTTAGAAAATACAGTTACGCTTAGGAATAGATGTGCCTGCAATCTAGGAACTTAAACAGTAAGCTTTCCCCGATAACATTTCCAATAGAGTTCAATTCTTAGCATTTGTACACTGTAGTTAGTCCATATTATGTGAGGTATTATAATATCTGTGTTTTTGTTTCTAGCTTACTTCACTCAACATAGTGTCCTCAAGGTTCATTCAACTAGTTTTATGCCTCACAACTTCATTCCTTCTTGCAGTCAATCAATATTCCATTGTATATCTACACTATGGTTCACCGCCCTTTTGTTCATCAGGGGATGTACCCTTAGGCCACCTCCATCCATTACAAATCATGAGTACTGCCAACCTAAACACCAGTGTGCAAATGTCCATTCACGTTCCTGCTTTCCATTCTTCCAAGTATATATCTAATAACAGGGCTGCAGGATCATACGGCAACTCTATACTTAGCCTCCTGTGGAACCACCACACTGCACTCCAGAGGACTGCACCATTCTACTTCCCTACCAACAGTGACTAGGTACATCTCTTTCTCCACATTTTCTCTAGCACTTGTACCTTTCTATTTATTTTTTTTAAAGTTTTGCTCACATACCATACAATCCATCCTAAGTAAACAATCAATGATTCCTGATATATTCACATATTATGCATTCACCACCACAATCTATAGGAGAATATTTCCATTTCTTCCATACAAAAGAATAAAAGGAAATAAAATAATTACAAAATAATAAACAAGTAAAATAAAATAAAGTAAAAAGGAGAAACAATAACACCACCAAGAATCCCATACCCTTCCCTTATATATATCCCTAATGACATTTAGTTTTGGTATATTGCCTTTGTAATATTTATGGGGAGAATATTACAAAGTAACTGTTAACTATAGACCCTAGTTTGCATTGATTGTATTTTTCCATATAGTATTCCATTTTCAACACCTTTCAATATTGATATTCATTTGTTCTCCCTCATGTGAAAACATCTTTATCTCAATATATTTAATCACCATCATTTTCCACTCTAGGTTTTGCTATTATATCATCCCAGGCTTTATCTTCTGTCTTTCCTTCTGGCATCATAGATGCCCCTAACCTTTCTCTTTCACCCATGCTCACACTTAGGTTTGCTCACTATACTTACAGTATTGTGCTACTATCAAATTTTATTCAGGATCTTTAAAATCAATCTTGTTGACTATTCTATACTCCTTCAGCAACAAATGCTCACTCTCTATTCTCTTTCTGACTCCTGACAACCTATGTTCTCAACTTTAACTTTCAATGTTCACTCATTACTATTAGTTCATATTAATGAAACCATACAACATTTATCCTTCTGTTTCTGTCTGACTGCCTTCAACATAATGCCCTCAAGGATCATCCACATCATTGCATGCATCACGACTTTATTCTGATATATCTTATTTTTTCTCTCTTTTTACCCTTACTGATAGTCTTCATGTAGAAACATGCTTCTCCAGACCTCTCTCTCCTGTCTTTCCCTATCTGCCCATAGGCCTTTAGTACTTTTTGCAGAGCAGGTCTCTTGTTCACACATTCTCTTAGTGTCCATTTCTCTGAAAATGTTTTGTACTGTCCCTCATTTTTGAAAGATAATTTTTCCAGATATAGAATTCTTGGGTCACAGTTTGTCTTTTCTCATGTCTTAAATATGTCATACTACTGCTTTCTTGCCTCCATGGTTTCTCTGAGAAATCAGCACAGAGTCTTATGGAACTTCCCTTGTATGTGATGGATTGCCTTTCTCTTGTTGCTTTCAGAATTTTCTCTTGTCTTTTTGACATTTGATAATCTGATTAGTAGCTGTGTTGGAGTAGGTTTGTTTGGATGTTTTCTGCTTGGGGTATACTGTGCTTCTTAGATCGTTAATTTTATGTCTTCATAAGTGATGGGAAATTTTTCACTGATTATTTCCTCCACTATTCTTTCTGCCCCTTTTCTCTTCTCTTCTCCTTCTGGGATAACCATAACACATACATACATGGATTTCATGTTGTTGCATAATTCCCTGAGACCCTGCTCATATGTTTCCATTCATTTTTCTATCTGTTCTTTTGTGAGTAGGATTTCAGATACCCTGTCCTCTAGTTCAGTAGTCCTATCTTCTGCCTCTTTGAATATGCTGTTGTGACTTACCATAGTGCTTGTCATCTCTTCAGTTGAACTTTTCATTCCCAGAAATTCTGCAATTTTTTTCAAGCTTTTGAGTTTTTCTTTAGAGTTGCTCATTGTCTTCTTTATTTTCTTCATCTTTTTTGCCATATTTTTCCTCAACTCATTGATTTTATTTTTAAATTGGTTTAGCATGTTTGAACATTAATTAGTTGTTTCAACTCCTGTATCTCCTCTAAAGTGTTTGTTTGTTCCTTTAACTGGGCTATATCTTTGTTTTTCCTAGTGCAACTTGTAATTTTTTTGCAGGTGTAAAGGCATCTGATTTCCTTGATTGGTTTATCGGTCATTTTCATTCTTTTACCTAGATGTTTGTTCTTGGTGGCTTTATTCTCTATCTGTTCTTTGGCATTCAGTTCAACTTATTCTAAAACTCCAACATATGTTTTGTTTAGAGATGTGCTGTTGTGAGTTACCATAGGGTTTGTCATCTCTTCAGTTGAACCTTTCATTCCCAGAAATTCTGCAATTTTTTTCAAGCTTTTGAGTTTTTCTTTAGATTTGTCTTTATATTCTTCATCTTTTTTGCCATATTTTTCCTCAACTCACTCTTTTCCCTATCTCCAGAGTTCTAAGAAATTGAGCATTGTCTTTTTTTTTCAGTCACTCCCTGGGAGAAATTTTCAGTAGCTATTTACATCGCTATGTTGATGACGTCACTCTCCTACATGGTTTTAAATACTTATACCTATATTTATATCAAGCTAACTTTGAAAGTCTCTTACCACTTTAAATAATTTCAAGTAAAATGTGCAATGGAAATAAATAATAATTTAACGCATAGTATATCACTTTATTTTTATTTTTAGAGAGAAATTAAATTTAGTTTGTTCAGGGGATGGAGTTTTGGGGATTAAAATGAATAAGTGATGCTAATTAAAGAAGAGTATTTGTACAGTAAAGGAAAGAACCCTGTAATCTCAGATTTGAGAATGATACTATGAGCCATCTTGGCCTAATTATGTCAAGTGAAAAATAAATTTTGTTGTTTAAATTTCTGTATACTTAAATCAATACATTTTTGAGAATCATAGAATCTGACACAGTTTTCATATTAGTCTTACTTATATGTAATTTATATATTCTACATTTAAATGCCACACAAAGTATAAAACAATTACAAAACACAACTTGAAATTTTTGAGTGAAAAATAAACATATAAATGGTAATATTTTCCCCATATGCAAAAGGATCAATTTGCAATGCACACTCCACTGTGAAGACTACTAAATTATCTTGATATATTCACTTTTTTTTTTTGCCTTCATGGGAATAACATGGATGCAATATATAAAATTAAATTATTTGTGAAATTGCAATTAAATTTTAATCTCATATTTTCTTTTATTGTATATAATGAACAAAATGCAGATATGTATTAAATATGGGGTTTTATTTAATGTATTCAACCACATTGCTGATATTTGGAGATTTGTAAAGTATAATCTTATCTTAATCATTCACAGGTATTTAAATAACATAAACTAATAGTTACAGATTTTGCTTTAAGTATCTGGGGAGGTTTTAAATGTTGCATTCATCAAAAGATCTTTCATGCTCCCCCTGTTGACTTTAAAACATAAATATTAGTGACGCTATCAACATGGTGACACATGGGGGTGTAAAACATCCCCTGAAAAGAACTCCCCGGAAATTCTGCAGGAAAAGGACAAATCCCATTTGCTTAGAACTTTAGAGGATGAGAGCACCTGGACAAGGACTCCACAAATGCTGTATTGTACAAGAAGGGAAATATCAGGTAGGAACCACCATCCCAGATCTGCCAGCCCACACACTCTCCCTCCATCAGTCCTCACAGCTTGGGAATTGCTCAGAGGCAGTCAGCCAGATCCCCCCAGCCTCCCTACAAAGACAGCATGGTAGAACTCTACACATATCCAGGCACAGAACCCAAGTCTACAGAGACTGGGGTCAGAACACAAGCCACTGAGGAATGCTACACACAAAAGTCCCTCAAGAGGGAAATAGTGTGTGTGTGTATGTGAAGGTGTAGCACTCAATTAATCTGATCTCTGTTGACAGGACTACCTAAATACAAAAGGGACTTTTCTGGAAAAATCCATCTTCCTTGATTGACCCCATCTAGCCCTTCAGGGGAGATATTCTAATGGGAAAGAAATCAGACAGAAAAGTCTCAAAATATGGGAGGGGGGTATTTAAACTAAACTGATATAAGAAAGAAGGATTCCAGGACTGAAAAGTATAAGGAAAAATAGGTCACTGAGTAAGGGAGAGAAATTAAACCAATAATAAGAGCTTAGAAGAAGATTCTTCAGAAAGGAAAGTAAAAATAATAATAATAATAAAAAATAAAACAAAAACAAAAAAAACACCTTATAGAGGCAAAACACAAACAAACAAAACAGATCAAGATTCCCAGAAAAGGAACGGAAGAAAGGAAGTTTTCCCCAGAGGCTAAAGCAATTGCAGAAATAGTGCAATCTTATACTACTGAACTGCAGACTCAGGACAAAAATAAGATGAAGAACGGCTGAAAAGTTCTCATCAGTCAAGCACAGGCAATTCTAAAGGTCTAGAATAAGTTAAACCAAATGTCAAAGAAGAGCCTCAAAACAAAGAAAATTGAGAATGAAACCCTAGGCAGGTAAGAGAAAAATTTATGGGAATGAAGGACATAGCAGAAGAGATTAGATTTGAAAAGGGGGAAGAAAGAATTGCTGCATTAGAATATAGGACAATAAAAATTGAACAGACAGAAGAACAAATAGGAAACACATGGGAAAAATTGAGCAGAATCTCAGCGAATTGAATGACAGCATGAGGTACAAACATACACATGTCATGGGAGTCCCAGAATCATACATTTCCATAAAAATGGCCAACAATTTCCCAGCTCTTATGAAAGAAATAATTATACTTTCCAAGAAGCACAATTTACATAGAAACTATAAAAATTACTAAAATAAATCAGGGAATATCTAAATAACTGGAAGGACATTCCGTGTTCATGGACAGGAAGACCAAATATTGTTAAGATGTCAATTATGCCCAAAATTATTTGCACATTCAATCAAATCCCAAGCAAAAGTTGGAAGACAAGCACATCCTGACTTCAAAACTATTACATAAGCTACAGTGGACAAAACAGCATGGGATTGTTGCAAGGACAGCCATATCGACCAATGGAATCAAACTGAAAGTTCAGAAATAGACCCTCACCTCTATCTATGGCCAACTGATTATTTACAAGGTTGCCAAGTCCACTTAATTGGGAAAGAAGACTATCTTCAACAAATGTTGCTGAGAGAATTGGATATCCATATACAATATATATATATATATATAAGAACAATTATCTCATACCATATACAAAAATTAAATCAAAATGGATCAAAGACCTAAATATAAGAACCAGGACTTTAAAATTCCTGTAAGGAAATGTCCAGAAGCATCCTCAGGATCTTGTATTCAGCACAGAATTCTTAAACTTTATGCCCAGCACACAAGTAACAAAATAAAAAATAGATAAATGAGACCGCCTCAAGATTAAAAACTTTTGCACATCAAAAACTGTCATGATCATTTACTCAGAAGGAGAAACTATTTGTAAACTACATATTAATAAGCGATTAATACCCAGAATACATAAAGTAATCCTACAACTCAACAATAAAAGGACTAACAACCCAATTTAAAAATGGGTAAAAAACTTGAAATGATGCTCAATATCACTAGCTATTAGGGAAGTACAAATCAAAACCATAATAAGCTATCATTTCAAACCTGGCCACTATTAAAAACACACACACAAAAAAAAAACTACAAGTGCTGGAGAGGATATAGAGAAATAGGAACCCTCATGCTGGTGGGAATGTAAAGTGGTGTATCCTCTGTGGAGAAGAGTTTAGCCGTTCTTCAGGTGGCAAAGTCTATAATTACACTATGGCTGGGTAATTCTGATGCTTGGTATATATTCAGAAGAATTGAAAGCAGGGACTAGGACAGATATTTTTACACTGATGTTCATAGTGGTATTATTCACAATTGTCCAAAGATGGAAAGAACCCAAATATTCATCAACCAATGAATGGATAAACAAAATGTGGTATATACATACAATGGAATATTATTCAGCCATAAATATAATAAAGTCCTGATGCATGTAACAATATAGATCAACCCTGAGGGCGTTATGCTGAGTGAAAAAATTTAGACACAAAAGTAAAAATATTGTATGATTTCAGTGAAATGAATTTAATGTTATAAACAAGCTCACAGAATTAGAATCCAGGAAGTTCACCAAAGGCTAGAATGGGGTTAGAGCATGGGGAGCTGATGCTTTGTTTGTACTGATTTTTTAATTCGGTTTGATTGTTACAGTTTAGAAATGGATGCAGGTGATGGTAGCACATTATTGTGAGCATAATTAACAGTACTGAATTATATAGATGAATGTGATTAAAAGGGAAATTTTAGTTCTTATAAGTTACTAGAGTAAAAATTAAAAAGATAAAGCACGTGACTATAACAGAGTGAACCCTAGCATTGACAATAGACTCTAGTTTATAGTACAAGTTTAAGAGCATTCTTTCATGAATTCTAACAAATGTATTAATAATAGAGTGGTATATGGAAAAAATGCACCTAATATAAATTATGGAGTATTGTTAATAGTACTATTTTAATAATTTTCATCAATTGTAACAAAAGTAATTACTACTAAAAAATTAAGAAACTAGAAAAAAGTGCTATCATGAATTATAACATATGTTCCACACTAATTGCAAGGCATTGGTGGTGATGTAGGATATTGAAATCCTGCATTTTATTCATAATTCCTTACTGTAAAAAAATAATAATAATACACTTAGAAAGTACACAAAACATGAATATAAAGCTTAATGATTTATCATAAAGCAAACATTCAGGTAAACACATACAAACACATGTGTACACATGCATATGGTTCTTATCCAAGAGAAGAAAATAAAGAAAAATAAAGAATTAAATATTGTTGTAAAATAAACACATAGATTTATACATTTAAATTAATCCATATCAATAAATACATTTTATATGAGGAATATGCTCCCCCAATTTAAAGGAAGAGTTTATCAGACTAGATTAAAACATTTTTAAAAACTAAGATGAAATATACACTATTTAAAAAAATTAACTTACATATAAAGATATTGATAGATGCAAAATAGAACAGAAGAAAATATATACCACAAAAACACTACTTATAAGAAAGCTGATGTGGCCATGTTAACATCAGAAAAGAAAACAGACATAAGGTGAGAAACATTTTATAAAGAAATGAGGACTATTTCATAATGAAATAAATGGTTAGATAATCAAGAAGAAAAAGTCTTAAATATATGAGACTAATAACAAAGATTCAAAAATATATGAATCAGGGTGGGCTATGGTGGCTGAGCAGCAGTGTTCACACCTGCCATGCTGGAGACCTAGGTATGGTTCCCAGTGCCTGCTTATGTGTAAAAAAAAAAAAATACATATATATATATAGACATATATATATATACATATATATATAAAATTTACGTAAGTAAAGGGGGGAGTAAAAGTCACAATCATAGTTGGGAATTTTTGCATCCCTCCATCAGTAATTAATAAGATAAATAATAAGGATATATAAGATTTTGGCAACATTAACAATAACAAATGACCAAAATGACATTCTTGTAACGCTACAAGAAGAAACTACAGAATATACATTCTTTTCAATTGAATATAGAACTTTCACTAGGATAGTACATATACTAGCTCATTAAACATATCTCCATAAAATTCAATGGGCTGAAATTACAGCATGTCTTAGTTTTCCAGGGCTGCTGTAACAAAATTCCACAGACTGGTTGGCTTTAACAAAAAAAGAATTTATTGTCTCATGGTTTTGGAGGCTAGAGGTTCAAAGTCAAGGTATCATCAGTCACACTTTCTTCAAACTCTGTAGCATTCTGATGATGCCTTGCCAGGAGTCCGTAATAAAGTCTTTGCCTCCTTCACATGGCCACCTCTTTCTCTGTCTGATGTCTCCTGGTTCCAAATGTCATCTGCTTATAGACTCCAGGCAGATTGGATTAAGGTCCAACTTGATTTAGTTTAACCTTTTAACTAATAAGATCTTTAAAGATCCTATTTACAAATGAGCTCACATCCATATGACCAGGGTCTAAGGCTTGAACTTATCTTTGTGTGGAACATGATTTAATTCATAACACAAAAATACATTTTCGTTTCAAATTGTATTAAATTGAAAAACAATAGCAGACAGTATAAGAATTAAATAAAATCTAATATACCCAAACATACATTTTTTAAATATCAAATGATGTTAAGTTTCGTAAATAGAATAAAAGAAATAATAATAAGAAAAATCAGCAGAATTTAAAAAAATAAACAGACACTAGGAATAAGTAAAAAGAAAATAAAATGTGGCATTCAAAAATAATAAATTGACAATTATTTAGGAAGTTTGGTGAAGAACAAAAGAGAGAAAAGACAAATTATCAATATAAAGAATGAAAGAGAAGATAGTAGAATTTCTGGTATGGCTGTGCAAAGAGAATGGCTCACACTCTTCCAGCTAAGCAACATTTTAATGGGAGGAAATTATTATGCAAAAGGACTTCAGAATCTCTAGAAATTTACCTAAGGAGACACAACAAATTGAAATCTACCAAATCTTGGTAAGAATACCAGGAATATGTAACATTTAAGCCAGAACCTACTCTCATTTCCTCCCCAGATTCCTGTGTTACAGTAGTTTCACTCCAAGAGGATGATTCCAAGAAAACAGCGATCCCTCTCCCCCCTTCCTAGACAATTCCATAGAAGAAGGTTCTGGCTACTGATATCTCTCATCTCATCCCCAAGAATCTGTATTCTGAGAGCTCAATTCCAGGTGGCCTGAACTGAGCAGACTGGGGCTTGTCTTCCCCAGCCAGCTTCCACTAAGAGGACTGAGATTCCGGTCCAGGTGTTGCAAGCTGAGAATGCTGGGGGTCCAGTTGACACTCTCCTCCAGCTCCCTCTGAGATGAAGAATGTTCCATGTTGAGAAGGGAAAGACAAGAAGATGGAAGCTATTCCTGCCCTGTAGCTCTTGCTAGTTTAACTGAAGTATCACTCCAGGATTAACAGTTCATCTACTCCATCACCACCAAGATAAGAGGACTTGCAGTTCATTAGCTCTGCTAAAGCGGATTGATTTTATCTGCTACAGAGTAGTAATAAATCCATGCCTTACAGTATGTTACTTCAATAAAAAGTTAAAAAAATAATAAATATCTTAGTGCTGAGCAATTAAGAGAATGCTAATCATTCTAGAAAACTAGCAGGAGCAAATGAAATGAGGGACAAGCCAGAGAGCAAGGGAAACAAAGTGAAATAGGCTCAGCTAAAATCACCTTTATTCATGGAGGTCCAGTAAAGTGGGCATATATGCTAGACTGAACTCATTCAGGAGCAACAAATCAGACACTCTTCCCAAGCTAAAAATGGGACAAACTGAGAGGATGCCCCAAATCACTCGTAGGTCCAGCAACAAAGGATGGAAACTTGACTGCCTCAAGGGGCTTAAGCACAACTTTCCCATCCATCAGAATATTGAAAATGAAAAAGAAATAAACAAAAATACATCTTTGACAAGTATTGTCAAAGGCATACAGCAAATTGAACTTGCATATATTGAAGGTGTTATGAAAACAGTTGTATTAGATTCTTAAATAGTTGCTGTAACAAACTACCAGAAAACGGCTTAAAACAGCAAAATTTTAATCTCTCAGATTCAGGAGACCAGAAGAGTGAAATCAGCATTCCTGTGCTGAAATCATGCTTAACAGAAAATTTATGCAAATATACATAATCACAAAGTTTCCACATTTTTAATCTCCTAGTGGATAGAACCTTAGTTTATCTATAATTCATGCACTGGCTATAGTGATCGTGAGGGCATGACATAGATTCTATTAACTACTCCGCACACCCCATCCTGTACCTCAGAGTAGAGGGATCAACATTTCACCCCCTAAGAAAATTGATTTTGCTGTAGGAAAAAGGAAAAATCCAGAAAGTGACAGTTATATGCAGTAGGCATTCGTAGTTGTTGCTATAAGTGAAAGGTTAAGGTGACCCAGGAAATTAGAAAGCTAAGGATATAAAATGTTGATGCAAGAACACAGAAGGCAGATTTCTTTGCAGTCTCATGCTGAAGGCACAGATATGAAAAGCGGCAAATTGACAAGGCAGCTTTTTGAACACCTCTAGATTTTGAGAGTTAAAGGAAGAACAGAAGTAGATGGGAATTTTGCAATATGCAAACCCTTAAACCTCCATGTACAATTGTGTCAATTACCAAAAAAAAAAGGACCAATTTTTACACTGGTAACTTCTGCAGATCTGAAGAATTTCAGGGAATTTCTTTCCATAGCAAAGGTAGAGTTATTTCTGTAAATCGCCAGGGAGCAACAATTTTGACATGAGCAACCACAGATTTCATTATGAATCCTTCAAATCTTTTAAAATATCTAGACACAGCATGTACTTTACAAAAATGGTACAGCGTATCCAACCTTCATATAGACACTTATCCCATAAGGCTTAAAATATATGTTGAAGAAATCACTGCAAAAATACGCATTTTTAGCTTTATGGTAGAAGTCATATGTCCTAGGAAAAAAAGGAAATATGTTTTCATCTGTCACTAGAATCCAAAAACAATTTGTATCAAGCCTATATATTTCAAAGAGTGGTAATTGCTCCTAAATGTTTTAGGGACCAGTAATAAATGATCAGAAAAGTTGAATATTTTCTTCACACAAAAATAGAAAGGCTTTGAGCCAAGTAAAGAGAGTATGCTCAATTTGGGATTGGGGAACCAGAATTAATGGTCGAGTGAGAAAAGAAAAATAAGAAATTTATATTTATAAGTTAATACTGGGTTTAGGTTTCATAAATAGCTCAAACTTCAACCAGGCAACTGACTGGGGATCACCTAAGTCTAAAAATAAAATAATAGAAAGGAAAGAGATAAAATGCATATTTTGTAATTGTAAGTTATCTACAGGAAACAAGAGGAGCTATTTTATTTTAAGGAACTGAAAATTTCTGTGACAATGTGAGAGGGTTAAACATTTATTTTTAAAACATCAATTAATATAAATGGTTGCAAAAAACTTAGAGCATTTCCTATGTCAGTTATCATATTATTCACATTACCTAATTCATAGTTTAGACTTCATAACCCTGTTTGTTGATAATTCAGAAAGCTCATTGCTTGACTTGTTCCAGAAGTTTCTTGAACAATATTTGTATTTATAATACTAATAACAAAAAGAATTCCTTAAAAAGTCTTGGGTATTAAATGCAGATATGATGAAGTAGGCAAACTCTGTCCTCCTTGGGTAATAAAATGTGTACAGAATATATGCAGGTATTTGAGAAGTAACAGGAGAGTTAAGGGAGTGTTTGAATCCCATTTCTACTTTGGGCATTTTATTTCTTTACATTTACATGGGTAAACAAATGTATAAACCAATTTATTTACGGGGTTATAATTATCATTGTTTAATATACTAAAAATTGAAATTGAGAAAATTTTAAAAAGCTTAATAATTTGAATATGCATCTCTGTCAATAAAAACAACATGAGAGTGGACCATGTTGGCTCAGCAGGCAGAGTTCTCGTCTGCCATGCCGGAGACCCAAGTTCGATTCTGGTGCCTGCCCATGCAAAAAAAAAAAAACAGCAGCAACCAAACATGAATTATTTTTTCGTGATTAGATTTGATCTTGTGCATGTCATGAGCTCTGTTCGAAGAAAGGACAAAACTTAGAAAGTAAGTTTTATTTGCCCTGGGTTATAATAACTGAGTTTGAAAAGAAGCTATGAGGTTTGGGAAAACATTCAAAAAATTTGCCCAATTTTGATATTCTTATTTTCTTGTTTTATTGATTAATACTTTCATTTTAAAAATTAGCATCATTCAATTAAATCAAAATTTGTTATTTAAAAATTCAACAGACTTGACAAATCTCTACCTAGACTAACCAAGAAAAGTAAAGGATATGTATATTACCAAAAAAAGGAGACATCAATATCAACATTGCTGAAATTAATAGGATTATAAAGGAATATAATTAACGAATTTATATAAATGAATAAACAACTCACGTGAAATGGACAATTCCTTAGAAAGATATAGTTTAACAAAACTAAACTGAGAAGAAATAGAAAATCTACTTAGACTTATAAAAAATAAAGGAATAGAATTAGTCATTTAAAAACTCTTACACATGGGCGGCTGCCGTGGCTCAGCAGGCAGAGCTCCGACCTGCCGTGCTGGAGGTCTGGAGTTTGATCCCTGGTGCCTCCTGCCCATATGCAAATTTAAAAAAAAACCTCAGACACAAACACAAGACCAGTTCTAGGTGGTTTCCCTAGTGATTTCCTTTAATTATTTAAAAATTAAATAATACTATTTATTTACATATTCGTCTATAAAATAAAACTTCCCAATTCATTCTATGGGCCTAGTGTTTCCCTGATACCAAAGCCATATAAAGGCACCAAAATTAAAAAAACAAACAAACAATAAAACCACAGATCTATATTCTTTAGGGACATAAATATAAAAATATTAAATAATGATAAACATTCCCAACACTCCTGTCAGAGAAAGGCCTTCTTCAAGCTACTAAAGTGCATCTGCAAAATACCTATAGTTAACATAAAACTTAATGGTGAAATATTTGAATACCTTTACCTTAAGAGTGGGAACGATGTAAGATGTCCATTATTACTATGGTTACAAACCCCCAAGGAATTTGCAGTATAACAAAAAATTCTAGAGCTAGTAATAGAATTTAACAAAGTCATGGGGTACAAGATCAATATGTAAAAATCAATTGAACTTCTGTAAACTAACAAACACAAATCCAAAGAAAAATAAAATTAAGATAAAATTTGTAATACCATCAAAAGGAATGAAAAACTAAAATAATAAAACATTACTAAAGCATAAAATAATAAAACATTGGTTAGAAATATACTCAATAAAAGAAGTACAGCATGTGCACACTGAAAACAACAAAACATTGTTAAGAAGAATTGAGAGAAATCTAAATAAATGGAGATGTCATTTCTTCCCAAATTGATCTAATTCCCACAGAATTCCTATTAAATACTTAGTAAGCATTTTTTTGTAGAAAATGAATGGAAAATTCTGAGATTTATAAGGAAATTAAGGGATCTGCAATAGCAATGTTGAAAAAGAAAAATTAAATTAGAGAAATTAACATCATTTTTCAATTTAACAATTTATTATAAACCGACAGCGTGGGTATTTGTACCAAGATGGGAAATAGAATTGAGTTCAGAAATAAATGTTTACATATATGGTAAACATTTTGAGTTTTCATAAAGTAAAACAGTGGGTGGAGAATAATCTTGATAACAAAGTGATTCTGGGACAACTGGATACCCATGAGCAATTAGATGGGCAGGTATCTTTAATTCACATCGTACAACAAAATTAAATCAAACTGAATCAGAGACCTAAATATAACAGTTAAATTATAAAATTCCCAGAGAAACATTTAAGAAAATCTTTATGAGCAAGGCTGGACAAAAAATTCTTAAATATAAAACCAAAAGAATGATCCACAAAAGAATAAAAATATATATATATTAGACTTACAAAATTAAAAATATGTGTGCTTCAAACAATATTATTAAGAAATTGAAGAGCTAAACCAGACTGAGTGAAAATGATTGTAAAACATATATCTGATAAAGGGCTTGTTCAGATTAGTGATTGCTTACATCTGGCTGTGGGTGCAGGGATTAACTGCAAAAAAACATGAGGGACCTTTAAAACAAATGGAAATATTCTAAAATCGGATTATGGTAACAGGTGCACAACTGCATAAATTTATTAAAATAATTGAATTAGATATCTACAACAGGTGAGTTTTATATCATGTAACTTATGTTTTTTTATTTTTTTATTTTTTATTTTTTTTTCTTTTAATCTGCATATGGGCAGGAGGCACCAGGGATCGAACTCCAGACCTCCAGCACGGCAGGTCGGAGCTCCGCCTGCCGAGCCACGGCAGCCTAATACCTTATGTTTGTAGATTTTATAAAGCAAGCTTAAGTTGATCTATAAGATAAATTAACATTCCCCCTGTTGCCATGCAAACAATCAGGTCAAACCTAGTGAGACCAACCTTATATTGTGGCAAGAATAATCTTTATTTTATAATGTTATTCTTACAAAGGTGATTACTGTAAAAATATTAATTTGAAAGACTTGTATAGTGAGTAACCTGTACTCACTTTTCATTGTCCTTGATCATTGTACTGTGGGTTGACCTGCTTTTATCTATTTTAAAATTAATTTCAGACTTCCTTATTCCCAAATATGTCTCTGCTCTTTCATTTCTTTTTTGAATTGGCTGTAACATTTTAGTGGTTCCCTCCATCACTAAATAATTAAATACAATTGTTGGTATTTGCTCAATTTACATTTGCATGTAGGTCATGGCTTAGCTTTGGCTTTTCTCTAGTTTTATGAATTGTTACATTGTTTACATTTAAGGAAAAGTAAAAGCAGAATATAAGAGACATATGCTTTGCAACATTGTAAATAGATAAGGAATGATTATATAGATGTTTGTATTACTCTGATTATAAACTTGCCCTACATCAGCATCTACATAGAATTGTGTAATTAAGCCTGCTTTTTTGCAAAATAGGAAAATTCCCACTGACAATTTTCTCAATAGTTGTGAAGAAAGGAATTTAATTTTTTACTTTTTCAGATCTTCAAAGGTGAGATGTCAGACTTAATGTAACCAACATTACAGTTATATTCCATTCCTGCTGCTATTTCATCCTCTTGTGTCAGATTTAATAGATCAGATTTTTAAAAGAAAATAGCAAACTTCAAATCCCAATCCTTTAAAATTTACTTTCCTTTAACATTATTCATTATTTTCAGAATTCCCTGAATGGCATCAAAGTATAATGAAAGTAAACATATTTGTCAGCAAAAGAATATTTTAAAGAATGATATTTAAGGGTAGTTTGAAAGTTAGTAGACATTCTATATGAATTGGATTCCATGCATGAATAATAAAATATGCTGTCCCATATTTATTTCATTTGTCTTTTTTTGTGGCCTTGTATCCATTCTATTAGAATATAAAAATATTTTTTTCTTACATTAAGAAAGGTCACTGCTTTGGAGAAATTCTGTATATGCTAGTTTCAATGTCAGTAGGTAGATTCCTTGCTTGATTCTCAATAATTAAGTGTAAGCTTACTAACTTGAAAATCTTTCAGTTCAAATCTAAAACACTGTTAGATCAATTTACTAATTTTTTCAGAATTAACAATTTTTTTTCCAAAAATAAGGTAAATGTAAAGGTTTATAGAATAGTGAAGCAGAATCATCTACAGAGCAATAAGTTATGTTTGAAATTTTACATATATAAGCTTGAACATGTTTCTATCCTCTAAGACTGTTTCTACAGTTTTAAAATAGATATTCATTCCTGTTGCTATGTAAAAATAAATTCAGGTTAATGATTTGGTTATCTGTTGCTGGAATGCAATATAGAAGAAATGGGTTGTCTTTTATAAAGGGATTTTATAAAACTACAAGTTTACAGTTCTAAGACCATAAAATCCAAACTGAAAACATCCAGAGAAATATACATTGGATCAAAAAAGGCAGATGGATCCAGAACAGCTCTGTCGCTGGGAAGACACATGGCTGGCATCTTCTAAGATCTTTGGCTTCTGGTTTCAAACAGCTTCTCTGGTGAAATTTTCTTTCTGCTTCTCCAAACCTTTGGGTTTTGTGTTGGCTCTGAGCTTTCTCCAAAATGTTTCCCCTCCTAAAGGACTCCAGTAAACTAATCAAGGCCCACCTTGGAGTCACATCTCCATCTAATCAAAAGGTCACACCCAAAACTGGGCGTGTCATATCTCCATGGAAACAATCAATCACCATAAACAATAGGTCTGACCCCACAAGATTGGATCCAGATGAAAACATAGCTTTTCTGGGTTACATAATAGTTTTAAACTGGCACATTCTATCTTCTGGACCCCCAAAAGATATGTTCTGTCTATATACAAAATACATCTATTCCATCACAATATCACAAAAGCCTTAAATCATTTCAGTAACAATACAAATGCAATACGGTCACAAACTGTAAAAAATCTCATGGAAGGCACTTACAGGCATGACCTGTCCTAAGGCATAATTTTCCTCTGACTGTGGCTCTGTGAAATTCAGAACAAGTTACCTGCTGTCAATACTGAAAGGTGGCACAGTCATAGGATACATGTTTCCATTCCATTTCAGGATCACTGGACCAAAATGGTTCCTAAAACCTGCAGGGCAAAATCCATTGGATTTCAAAGTCTGAAAGTCATTTATTTTCAGGACTTTAGTAAGCAGCAGTCCCACCATTTCCAAGGACTTATGCAGCAGTCCTGCTGTCTGAAAACTCTGGGGGGAGGGTTGCAACACTGGACTTTGTTGAGAGGATAAATTTTTCTTGGCTCCAAACTCTCCTACTTCTGGGCAGAATCCAGGATCTCTGCCATCTCTGAGGCAAATGTTCAACCCCCTCTGAACAATGGGGCAATTTTTAGACCCCCCCAATCCCCAATTTATGTGCCCCAACTCTCCAAGGCCTATGGCATCAATACTCTTCCTGTATAGTGAAGTAGAATCACGTCCTCTACTCCTAAGGCAAACTCACCCTCTCCACATATATGGGTGGGTCCACTCTCCTGGATTTTCTATTTCCAGGCATTAGTTTCAATGGTTCTGCCTCTGAAGTCATTTTTTTCTTCAACTTGTCCATTTTCTGTCCCTTTTAGTCATACTGGCAGTGGCTTTGAATAGATCTTGCAACCCTCTTGTCAGTTTTCTATGCGGTATGCAAGGATCATAACCAACAGACAATAGGACCATCCACAAATCCTTTCTAAATAACTCCATCTTACACCCTGGATTGTCCTGATCTGACTGACTGGTTCCATGTTTTGTTAAATCCTCATGGGATTCTCCCTTTCTGGAAACCCAGAACTTTTTCAGACCATTAAATTCTGGTTTCTTTGTACCCGAAAGTTCAGTTCTCAACTTGTGTATTTCCTGTCACCTTTCCTATAAGTTGCAAGGAACAGCCAGACTGCATTTTACATATTTAATTTGGAAATTTCCTCAGCTAAGTATTCCAGGTCTTCAACCTGAAATTCTAACTTCCACCCAAAACAGGGCTCAATTTGCCCATATTATCTGCCATTTTAAACACAGATTGCCTTTCTTCCAGTTGGCAATAACACAATCATCATTTCTGTATAAAGCCTCGTTGGAGGTATCTTTAGAGACCACATTCTACTAACACTCTCTTCAAAGTATTATAGGCCTTCTTTATCAAGATCCTCACAACTCTTCCAGAATTTCCCCATTATCCACTTAAAAAGCTATTTCAACATGTTGGTTATTCGCAAACCACAACAACAGCATTCCACTTCACTGGTACCAAAATCTGTTTTAAAGCTGCAAGAATATAATATATCAGAAATGGAATGGTTTTAGAAAGGGATTTTATTAAAACTACAATTTTACAGTTCTAAGATTGTAAAAATACCAATTTCTAGGGCATTCAGAGAAAGATACATTGACTCAAGAAAGGACAATGAGTCCAGAATATTTCTGGCAGCTGGGAATGTACGTGGCTGTCATCTGCTGGGGTCTTTGGCTTCTGGTTTTAAGCAGCTTCAATGGAAGCATTTACTTTCTGCTTCTCCAAACATCTGGATCTTGTGTGGGCTCTGAGATTTCTTCAAAATGTCTTCCCTTTTAATGGACTCCAGTGAACTAATCAAGGCCCATCTTGAATGAGCAGAGTCACATCTCTACCTAGTCAAAGGGTCACATCCATAATGGTTTTGTCATATCTCCATGGAAACAATCCAATCAAAGTTTCCCACCATAAAAAATAGGTATGGGCACACAAGATTGGATCAGGTTTAGAACATGGATTTTTTGGGGTACATAATCATTTCAAACTGGCACGGTTATATACCTACCTCAATGCCTGGCACAATTGTTGCAGTTCAGTGAGTTTTTATCTAACCTTCCTTTTACTTTGCTTCTGAGGGTTCTTATTGTATTTAAAAAAATAAAATTTGTACTTTTAGGATATAGACTTCCTATAATACATCTGGGGGTAGGTACCATAAGGTAGGCGAACTTTTACATTTGAGGCTGAATTGAATGGCCCCAGAGCACTGCTCTTTCAATAACATCAAAAAAAGAAGGAATGTTTACCCCAAAACATCACATCATTCTACTGTGTAGAGAATGGAATCAGCCTTGAGGGTTAGTTATAGTCATATCCAGGAACAGCCTTTTCTTTGTACCACTCCTTTAAGATGATAATGAATTTGGATCAAGAGCAGCAAGCAATATGGGGCAATATTTTAGGATTTTAACACCATTAATAGTGGAAGAATCTGGGAATACACTTTGAAAAAATTACATTGTGAGATAGGTTATGAAGCAAACAATTAATACCATGGACTAAATGGACTGATATTCCAGATTCATGCTGAGCTCATTAACTTTATAAAGCGTTCTTTGCTTGTTTGTTTTGTTTTCTAATACCATTTGCTCAGTGACACACCTCAGGATTCTCTTTGATCCTGTGATTTTCTGCAACAGATAACTCCTACAGCGACCCCGTACCTTAACTTCTGAGAGTTCCAAATTTGGAGTCCTTATAATTTCTTATCTAAATAATCTCAGTACATTGCTTATCATGTTGTTTCTCATTTCTTCCTTCTGTACCCATTTCCACATGAGATAATGTTAAATTGTGTGGATTTGTTTTTAAATACACCAACATTCAGAATGATATGCATTCGTGCATGTTTGCTTGTGTATTAACATTAAACCGCATATAGTGGTTGCTAACATTTAAAGGACCATAATCAGAAATCCTTTTTTCTGAGGTTTACTGAGGTTTGTTACTTATATCTACCAGTGGAACCTTTACTTATCATTTTGTTTATATTTCATTGTATTAAATATGTTCATGCTTTGCAGTTGCTAAACAACTCTTTTGACACCGTTACACATTCATGAATGAAGAGTAAAACCTTCAGATTATGTTTTATGTTTGATCTTTCTTTCAGCCTTAGAAAGATTTTGCCACCTGGTCTGTCTAGAAAGTTGACTAATTCTGCTGTCAGAATATGGTGCATTTGCTTCACCATAAAACCTTTAAGTAAAATACTTGAGGATAAGTTAATAAAAAAAGAAAGAGTGAATGTGATAGAGACAGACATAATAGCTTCACGCGGGTAAAGAAATACTACGTGTCTGACCATTTGCAGCAAATTTAGTCTAATACTTATTTTTATTATAAAATGCCACTTGGTCATAAGGAGAGCTACAAATTTCTTTCAGGCATAATCATCTAAGACTAAAAATATTTACCAGAAGGAAGTGGATGTTTGTTGAGACGTCAAATTGGACTGTGTCACTGTAAACTTTGTAAAATGCAATTCTTATGTTAGATCATCAATCAAATAGCTAAATGATACATTATGCATTAATTCTTGATTTCTTTCCAAAATATGCAAGGATTTATACAATTTTCCTTCCCATTTCTTTGCTCATTTACAAATGCAGCAGTATAGAATTTTAATGTTCTGTAGGAAAACCTTTGGATACAGTTATTAATATATTTACCACAATTTAAGTTAGGGCAAAAAATTAATGGCTTAGGTTTTTTCCTACTTCATCCACAAAATCCAATATTCAAAAAAAATTTAATTGTGAAATCTAGCATATTATGTAGAAAAATGATAGATTTCAAAGTACCACTTTAACAAGTTGTTATAGAACAAACTTCAAAGTATGGTATGGATAACAGTTCCACAATTTCAAGTTTTTCCTTCTAGCTGCTCTAATACATGGAAGACTAAAAAGAAATACCAATATAATGATTCAGTAGTCACTCATTTGCTAAATCCTGTCTTCTCTGTTACAACGCCTCCCTCTCATTTGATTCTTCTCCTAAACTTTAGGGATATCTGTGCAATAATCATTCTAATTTCTTCATATTGAAAAGGTGTGTTGACATTATGGGGTAGGGGGAACAATTGGTTGATGTTCTTTGAGAGTCTTGTATCTCTGGGTTTCAGGGCTTATCTGGCATAGGAAAAATCTGGAGGTTTTAAGTTTCTGAAAAATAAACTGAATGAATCTATTATAGAGTCTTAGATAGAGCCCTGGGTATTCTTTAGGATTTTCAAGAGTACCGTTGGTTGGGACTTCGCCTACCATGGCAATTTGCAATATCTTGCAGAAGCTTGCATAAGAATAACCTCCAGAATAGCCTCTGGCCTCTATTTGAAATATTTTAGCCACTTGAAACCTTATTTCGTTGCATTTATTTTCCTCCTTTTGGTCAAGAAGATATTGCCAATCCCATTATGCCAGGGCTAAATTCATCCCTGGGAACCATGTTCCATTTTCCAGGGAGACTAACACCCCTGGAAGTCATGTCCCATATAGGTGGGAGGGTAATGAACTTATTTGCAGACTTGGACTTAAGAGAGAGAGAGAGACCACATATAAGAAATAAAATAGGTTCTCTGGAAGTGACTCTTAGGCATAATTATTGGTAGGCTTAGCTTGGCTATTACAGAGATGGATTTCATAAGAGCAAGCCTCAAGATCGATACTTGACCTATTAACTTGGGAGTCCCTAGTGCTTGAGGTATCAGGAATTTCCACGGTAGGAAAGTTTAATAGATCCATATTTTTTTCTCTAGTCCTCAGGGAACTTTGCAATTTTTTTTTTT
>PVIY010029933.1:19902-31620 GCA_004026745.1 Myrmecophaga tridactyla | reverse complement strand
CATGATCATTTTTTAGAACATTTGCATCACTCCAGAAAAAGAAATAAAAAGAAAAAACTCACACATACCATATCCCTTATCCTTCCCTCTCATTGATCACTAGTATTTCCATCTACTCAATAGATTTTAACCTTTGTTCCCCCTATTTTTTTCTATACCCTTTACCATGCTCTTTCATTGTTCACTAGCATTTCAATTACTCAACTTATTTTGACATTTGTTCCCCCTATTATTTATTTATTTTTAATCCATATTTTTTACGCATCTGTCAATACCATAGCTAAAAGGAGCATCAAACACAAGGTTTTCACAATCACATAGTCACATTGCAAAAGCTATGTCATTATACATTTATCTTCAAGAAACATGGCTACTGGAATGCAGCTCTACAGTTTCAGGCACTTCCCTGCAGCCTCTCTAATACAACTTAAACTAAAAAGGGGATACCTATAAAATGCATAAGAAAAACCTCCAGGAAAACCTCTTGACTCTGTTTGACATCTCTCAGCCATTTACACTTTATTTTGTCTTATTTCTCTCTTCCCCCTTTTGGTCAAGAAGATTTTCTCAATCCCTTTATCTGAGTTCCAGCTCATTCTTGAATTTCTGTCCCACGTTGCCAGGGAGGTTTCCACCACTGGGAGTTTTGTCCCAACTAGAGAGGGGAAGGGCTGTGAGTTTGCCAGCTGTGGTAGCTGGGAGAGACATAGTTTAATTAGTTTATTCTGGAGATTGTTTTCACTTTTTTACCTGGGATTTTCTTCCTGGATGACTTTGTTGTCTGTCTATTCTTTGACATTCAGTTCAGCTTATTCTAGACCTCTAGCTAAGGTTTTGTTTAACAGATCAGAATTTTTCAGTTCTTGTTTTCTTGTTTCTTGCTCTGCCTATATGGTGCTTTTTTTAAATCCCCTTAGGAGGGTCTACTTAAGTATTATAGACCCCAATAAGATTTTCCCAGACCAGACTGGCCTCCTCTCAGGAGGAAGAGTCACCTGTATCAGTTTTCCCTGAGGATGAGACCGAGCAGGTTGAATGACTTTCCTATGAAACCTCTACATTCTGTTTTTCCTATCCTGCCCAATACGTGGCACTTGTCTGCCTGCAGGTCCCACCAGCATAAAGTGATGTGGTACCTGTAACTTCAGCAGACTCTCCCTGCTGGGGCACAGTCAAGACAGAGGAGAGGTTGTAGTCTGCCTTTAACTGCTTCAGTTTCCCAGACCCTGGAGTCTGAATTCCTTGAGGGAAGGATTCCACCTGAGCTGAGTGCCACCCATCTCCTGAGAAAGACACAGCCTCCAGGGAATTAAATCCTTTCACCTGACCAGCCTCTTTTTCTCTCAGACAAGCTTAATTCTGCACTTGCCTGGGGAAGTTGGAGCCTGAGAAGCCTTGCAGTTGCCTGTAAAGAGCAGTCAAGCTGTAGAAACACAGCCACAAAAAAGAAAAGAAAAACAATTCTTTTCAGAGCAGGACCCCCAGTCCTCAGGTTTGCCAATCAAGAGGTTAAGTTGGTATGTTGCTCTATGTATCTCCAGGTCCTATGTGCCCCCTCCTTTCCTTCAGGGCCCAGGTCTTTTCAAGTATTTTTTGCCGTCTGATCCAAGAAAACCTCTGTTCTGTTTTTTCTTTTTCCATCAGCCCTGTCCCCTGTGCACCAGGGCAAAAATCAGCAACCTCAGCTTTTACTTGAGGTTCAGATGAGCGGGGGGTCTATTTTTAGTAGTCAGAATTTGTTAATTAATTCCACAGTTGCAGTTTGGTTGACCTCAGCCCCTGCTGCTAGTAAAGTCTCTTTCATTTCCCCTCTTGGTGACCAGACTGTCAGGGAGGAGCTTGGGGGACTCAGGATTCTGAGTGGGATTGCAGCTGGTCCAGCTGGTCCAGACTAGTGTATGCTGTGTGTCTGGCCACTAATGTGGCCCCAGAAATTGTTCTGTACTGTTCCTGGCTATTTGCTA
Source organism: Myrmecophaga tridactyla (assembly GCA_004026745.1). Classification (NCBI taxonomy): domain Eukaryota; kingdom Metazoa; phylum Chordata; class Mammalia; order Pilosa; family Myrmecophagidae; genus Myrmecophaga; species Myrmecophaga tridactyla. Next base: position 29,656 of record PVIY010029933.1, on the reverse strand, counting down.
GCTGCTCTGGAGGATGAACTAAATTCCACACCTCACTAAGCCACCATCTTAGATCCAAGTTTTTCAAGTTAAATATACTCTTACAGCACAACCTAGCAATCTTACTTCTAGGTATGCACCCAAATGAAATGAAAACCTATGTTTACAGAAAAACCTGTACATGAGTGCTTATAACAGCTGTATTCATAATCTCCAAAATGTGGAAAGAATTCAAATGTCTTCAACTGTGGGATAGATAAGCAAACTGTGGTACATCCATACAATGGGATACTGCTCAGCAATAAAAGGAGTGAATCAGTGATAAACACACCAATCTCAAATGCTTTACACTAAGTGAAAGAAGCCACACTTAAATGCTACCTACTGTATTCCACTCATATGACATTTTCAAGGGCAAAATTATAGAGGAGAAAAAAATTAATGGTTGCCAGGAGTTAAGGATCAGGGGAAGTTTGAATTCCAAGAGGCTCAGGGGAATTTAGAAGAGTGATGAAACTATTCTATATTTTAATTGTGGTGATGGTTACACATCATTTGCACTTGCCAAAACTCTCAGAACTATGGATTTAAAAGGATGAATTTTATTTTGTATAACTTATCCCTTAGTTTTAAAATTGGAGGGAGTTATTGCTTCATTACTGCTTTTCTCCCATTAGCTTTAGGCCTCTGTTAGATATGGGAGGTAGGAAAAAGGAACTGAGCAGAGTTCCATGCCTTTCCCAAAGTGATGGTAAGATGATGAAAAAGTTTGGGTAATGGGTGTTGGCAATGGTAGCCACAATATTGTGAATGTAATTAATAATATTGAATTATATACTTGAAAGTGGTTGAAATGGGCAATTTAAGTTGTATATGTGTGTTATAAAAGTTGTTTATATATGTTACCACAATAAAACTTTTTTTAAAAATGAAAAATGTGAACATGGTATTAACCACTTGAAAAAATGTGCAGCCTTACTTACTCACACAAAGAGAAAGTCAAATTAAAGCTACCCTGAGATACCATTTCTCCTCTATCAGATTAGCAAAAATTCAAAAGTATGCTGATATATTCTGTTGGAGAGGCTATGGAAAAACAGGCATTCTCATATACTCTGGTGAGAATGCAAAAAAACGGTATACCTATATGGAGGTATATTTGTTAATATTCACAAAAGTACATATGCATTTATCCTTTAATTCAGAAATCTAATTCTAGGGATTTCAAAGACACAGTGGCAAAAAAAACAACAAAAACCAAGAAGGTATATGAACAGGTCTATTCATTCTAACAATTGTTGTAATAGCCAAACAACGCAACTATCCATCAGTAGGAGACTGGTTAAATTATCTATAGTACAGCCACACAATAGACTTTTATGAAGCTGCAAAAAGGCACAATCTCCAGGATAAACTAAGTGAAAAGAAGTAGGTAGGGGAAAAATACATATGGCATGTTAACATTTTATCTGAAACAGGGTTGGGTGTTATGATTATAAATGTACATTTGTCTATAGTAAAATAATTAATAGAAAGATAAAGCAGAAAAGTATTTTATTTCCTATAGGGAGAGAAAGGAAATATGGCAAGGGGAATAAGAATAAAAGTCAGATATTATAAATACATCTTATTTTTCAGTTTTGACTTTGGAACCATGTAAATATTTTTTATAAATTAAAATATTTTTTAAATTAAAATATTTTAATTTATAAAAAATATTAGAGTAATTACTAAAAGTCAAACACAAATTTATATAAATGAACCTAGTCTTACCTAACCTGGGTAAATATAAATGCCAGTATGAGTATTTTTGGTTTGTAACTGCAATCTTTACTTCCCACAGGATCTAAAAGGCAAATGCATAAAATGTAATGATAAATCAGTGGTTCATACTCATAATGTATAAACATGCAATTTGTGACAAGAACTACATAAAGATGGGAAATACTGAGGAGTATAGAGACATAGTTAACATTGAAGTTAAGTTGGATCTAACGAAAGCGTTACAGATTTTGGATGTTAAATTTAAGCCGCATGGTTACTACAAAGAAAATATCAGGGAACATGCAAGCTGATAGAGACTGAAAGTAGTGTACCAGATGCCAGGGGTGGGAAGGCAGGAGAAATGGGGAGTTAATACATAAGGGGATAGGGTGTCCATTTGGGGAGATGGGAAAGTTTTAGTAATGGGAGGTGGTGAAGATACCGCAATGCTGGAAATGTGAATAACACCATTGAATAGTATGCTTGGGAGTGGTTGAGTTGGAAAAATGTATTTGTATATATGTTCTCACAATTAAAAAAAAAAAAGATGAAAAACCAAAGAAACAATGACAATTAAATGCAATACATGGTCTGAACAGGATATAATAATGGAGGATAAAACGCACAAAAGGACATTTAGGGGACATATGAAAAAATTAGAACCACTTAAGGTGGTTATATAACTGACTATCCTTGTTCTTAGGAAATGTACATGGCAGTTTCAAGTGTTCAAGAAACACGATATACTCAACCCATACTCAAATGTTCAGAAATGGATTGATAAATAGAGAGATGGACAGATAGATAGAGTGATAAACTGATGGGCAGATAGATAGCATGATATGGCAAATGTGGCAAAATATTAAAATTGGTGGATTTAGGTATCTGGGGGATAGGAGTACATTAGTGTCCTCTATACGGGGTTTGTATTATTTTTGTAACTTTCCTGTAAGTTTGAACATATTTCTAAATAAAATGTTAAAAGAAAAATACATGAATTCATAATGGTTTATTTTTTTCATTTCATTGGTCACTCTTGAAGTGACCAAACCACGATTTTGAAAACTGACAAATAAAATGAAGGAATCAAGGATTCATTTTACCTATCATACTTCAACATCACCAAATAGTTAAAGAGAGGAAGTTTTTCTTTGTTGAAGTATTGCTGCTAATAAATGAAAAGGAATGAACGAATTACATCACCACATTTTATAGTCCCTAATGAATTTATATATATAGGCAATGATCATCAATGGCATCTAACATTGCAAAAAAGAGGAGAGAAAAGGAATAGATATTGTGTGCTTCCTCACAGAAGTACATAAAATCATCTAACTGATCCTCTTGCAAAAGATTTTAATCAGATCAAGCCTCTAGATCTAATTATTAACTTAAAGGTAATATAGGGAACAGAGGAACATGTGTGAATTGGCACATTAAGAATGAAATCAGGCTTCTCCTCCTTTGGAGAATGCCCACACTCATCTTCCTTGGACCATGTACCTTCACTACACATTAAAGTTTTGAGCTATTAAAAAAAAATAGAAAGAGAATAAAATTAGCAAAGACCAAATTGCAAACTGCAAGAATTTACTATAGGGGAGAAAAAAATGAGACAATCAGAATTATTTGGAAAATAACTGACAAGAAACCCTAATGATATTTAAAAATTGTTAAATTTTTAGGTGTGGTAATGGTATTATGATTGTGTTTCTAAAAAGAATTGTCATTTTAGAGATGCATTCTGAAATATCAAAGGATGAAATAACATGATGTATTTTTGTTACAAAATAATCTGGAAGGGGTGCTGCAACAGTGGCTCAGTGGCAGAATTCTGACCTGCCATGCCAGAGACCTGGTTCATTTCCTGGTGCCTCCCCATGCAATAAAAAAAAAAAAAGACAATACATTAAAATAATCTGGAAGGACAGAGAAATGGGATGAAGGTATAGATTAAAACACAGTTGGCTGGGGAAGGTGCCAAGATGGCGGCTTAGAAGGTGTGGGATTTAGTTTGTCCTCCAGAACAACAGCTCCTGGGGCCACGTCAGTGACCGGACACACAGCATACCCCAGTCTGGACCAGCTGGACTGGCTGCAAGCCCACTCAGAACCATGAGTTCCCCAAGCCACCGTGGCTGGCGTTCCTCCCCCACAGGCTGCTTCCCAGAGGGAAAAGTAAAGAGACTTTACCAGCAGCAGGGGCTGAGCGCAACTAAGCTTCAAGTGTGGAATTAATTCACAAATTCTGACTACTAAAAATAGGCCCCCAGTTCAGGTGAACCTGGTCAAAGCGGAGGTAGCTGATTTTTGATCCGGGGCCAAGGATGCAGGGCTGACAGAAAAAGAAAAAAAAAAAAAAAGAAACAGAGGTTTTTGTGGCTGTGTTTCTACAAAGGCTTGACTGCCTTTGGATACAGCAGTAGGGCTTCTCAGGCTGCAACTGCCCCAGGCATAGGCAGAAACAAGCTTGTTTGAGAGCTTGTCTGGAGCCTGTACCTTCCCAGGGGAGGGGTGAGGCCCAACTCAGTGGAATTTCTCCCTCAAGGAATTCAGACACCAGGGCTTGGTAATTTGAAACCATTAAAACCAGCCTACAACCTCTCCTCTGTCTCCACCACGCCCCCAGCAGGGAGAGTCTGCAAAAGTTAAAGGTACCGCATCATCTTATGCTGGTGGGGCCTGCAGGCAGACAAGCACCACATACTGGGCAGGATAAGAAAAACAGAGTCCAGACACTTCACAGGAAAGTCTTTCAACCTGCTGGGTCTCACCCTCAGGGAAAACTGATGCAGGTGACTCTTTCCTCTTGACAGGAGGCCAGTTTGGTATGGGAAAATCCGACTAGGGTCTATAATACCTAAGTAGACCCTCCTATGGGTTGGGGGGGAAAAGACACCATACAGACAGGGCAAGAAACAAGAAAACAAGAACTGAAAAATTCTGATCTGTTAAACAAAAGCTAAGCTATTGGTCCAGAAAAAGGTGAACTGAATGTCAAAGAACAGAGAGACAACAAATTCATCCAGCAAGAAAACCCTAGGTAAAAGAAGTGAAAGCAATCTCCAGAATAAACTAATTAAGGTAATTAAATGCCTAGACACCAGCAAAAAATAACAAATCACACTAGGAAAATTGAAGATATGGCCCAGTCAAAGGAACAAACCAACAATTCATATTAGATGCAGGAATTGAAGCAACTAATTCAGAATGTACAAACAGACATGGAAAATCTCATCAAAAATCAATGAATTGAAGGAGGATATAAAGAAGGCAAGGAATGAACAAAAAGAAGAAATTGAAAGTCTGAAAAAACAAATCACAGAACTTATGGGATTGAAAGGCACAGTAGGAGAGATGAAAAAAACAATGGAAACCTACAATAGTAGATTTCGAGAGACAGAAGATAGGATTAGTGAACTAGAGGATGGAATATCTGAAATCCGACAAGCAAAAGAAAATATAGGGAAAAAATGGAAAAATATGGTCAGGGACTCAGGGACTTGAATGACAATATGAAGTGCACGAATATACATGTTGTGGGTATCCCAGAAGGAGAAGAGAAGAGATGAGGAGGAAAAAAACTAATGGAGGAAATTATCACTGAAAATTTCACAACTCTTATGAAAGACTTAAAGTTACAGATCCAAGAAGTGCAGCATACCCCAAACAGAATAGATCCAAATAGACATACTCCATGACACTTACTAATCAGAATGTCAGAGGTCAAAAAGAAAGAGAGAATCTTGAAAGCAGCAAGAGAAAAGCAATCCACCACATACAAGGGAAGCCCAATAAAACTATGCGTAGATTTCTCAGCAGAAACCATGGAGGCAAGAAGACAGTGGTAGGATATATTTAAGATACTAAGAGAGAAAAACTGCCAACCAAGAATTCTATATCCAGCAAAGTTGTCCTTCAAAAATGAGGGAGAAATTAAAACATTTTCAGACAAAAAAATCACTGAGAGAATTTGTTACCAAGAGACTGGCTCTGCAAGAAATACTACAGGGAGCAACAGAGGCAGATACAAAAAGACAGGAGAGAGAGGTATGGAGAAGAGTGTAGAAATGAAGACTATCAGTAAAGGTAAAAGGAGGAAAAATTAGACATGACATATAAAATCCCAAAGGCAAAATGGTAGAAGAAAGTACTACCCATACAGTAATAACACTAAATGTTAATGGATTAAACTCCCCAATCAAAAGACATAGACTGGCAGAATGGATAAAAAAAAAACAGGACCCATCTATATGCTCTCTACAGGAAACATATCTTAGAATGAAGTACAAACATAGGTTGAAAGTGAAAGGTTGTGAAAAGATATTTCATGCAAATAACAATCAGAAAAGAGCAGGAGTAGCTATACTAATATCCAACAAATTAGACTTCAAATGTAAATCAGTCAAAAGAGACAAAGAAGGGCACTATGTATTAATAAAAATAACAATTCAACAAGAAAACATAACAATCATAAATATTTATGCGCTGAGCCAGAATGCTCCAAAATACATGAGGCAAACACTGAAAAGAGAAATAGACACATTTACCATAATAGCTGAAGACTTCATTCCCCACTCTCATCTATGGACAGAACATCTAGACAGAGGATCAATAAAGAAACAGAGAATTTGAATAATACAATAAATGAGCTAGACTTAACAGACATTTATAGAACATTAACCCCACAATAGCAAGATACACCTTTTTCTCAAGTGCTCACAGATCATTCTCAAGGATAGACCATATGCTGGGTCACAAAGCAAGTCTCAATAAATTTTAAAAGATTGAAATCATACAAAACACTTTCTCATATCATAAAGAAGTGAAGTTGGAAATCAATAACAGGCAGAGTGCCAGAATTTCACAAATATGTGAAGGCTCAACAACGCACTCTTAAACAACCAGTGGGGCAAGGAAGAAATTATAACAGAAATCAGTAAATATCTCGATGCAAATGAAAATGAAATAACAACATATCAAAATTATGGGATGCAGCAAAGGCAGTGATAAGAGGGAAACTTATTGTCCTGAATGCCTATATCAAAAAAGAAAAAAGGGCAAAAATTGAGGAATTAACTGTCCACTTGGAAGAAGTAGAAAAAGAACAGCAAACTAACCCCAAAGCAAGCAAAAGGAAAGAAATAATGAAGATTGGAGCAGAAATAAATGAAATTGAGAAAATGACAACAATTGAGAAAATCAACAATACCAGAAGATGGTTCTATGAGAAAATCAATAAGATTGATGGACCCTTAGCAAAATTGACAAAAAAATAAAAAGAACAGAGAGGATGCAATTAAATAAGATCAGAAATGGAAGAGGAGACATAACCACTGACCCCATAGAAATAAAGGAAGTAATGACAGGATACTATGAACAACTTTATGGTCATAAATACAACAATGTAGATGAAATGGACAACTTTCTAAAAAGGCATGAACAACCAACCTTGACTCAAGAAGAAATAGATGACCTCAACAAACCAATCACAAGTAAAGAAATTGAATCAGTCATTAAGAAGCTCCCCAAAAAGAAAAGTCCAGGACCAGGTGGCCTCACATGTGAATTCTACCAAACATTCCAGAAAGAATTAGTACCAATTCTGCTCAAACTCTTCAAAAAAATTGAAGAGGAGGGAAAGCTACCTAACTCATTCTATGGCCTAAATAGATGGAAGGGCATACAGTGATCATGGATTGGAAGATTAAATATAGTTAAGATGTCAGTTCTACCTAAATTTATTTACAGATTCAATGCCGTACCAATTAAAATGACAAAAGTGTACTTTTCAGAAATAGAAAAACCAATAACCAAATTTATCTGGGAAGGCAGGGTGCCCCGAATAGTTAAAAGTATCCTGAGAAAAAAAATGAAGTCAGAGGTCTCATGCTACCTGACTTTAAGGAGTATTATGAAGCTACAGTGGTCAAAACAGCATGATACTGGCATAAAGATAGGTATATTGACTTTGGAATTGAATAGAGTGTTCAGATATAGACCCTCTCATCTATGGACAACTGATCTTTGATAAGGCAGTCAAGTCAACTCACCTGGGACAGAACAGTCTCTTCAATAAATGGTGCCTAGAGAACTGGATATCCATATGCAAAAGAATGAAAGAGGACCCATATCTCACACCCTATACAAAATTAATTCAAAATGGATTAAAGACCTAAACATTAGATCTAAGACCATAAAACTTTTAGAAGAAAATGTAGGCAAATATCTTATCAATCTTATACTTGGAGGTGGTTTCCTAGACCTTATACCCAAAGCACGAGCACTGAAGAAAGAAAGAAATGGGAATACCTCAAAATTAAACACTTTTGCACATCAAAGAACTTCGTCGAGAAAGTAAAAATACACCCTATGCAATGGGAAACAATAGTTGGATATGATATATCAGATAAAGGTCTAGTATCCAGAATTTATAGATTGTTCAACTCAACAACAAAAAGACAGCCAACCCAATTATAAAATGCATGAAAGACTTGAACAGACACTTCTCAGAAGAGGAAATACAAATGGCCAAAAGGCACATGAAGAGATGCTCAACTTCCCTGGCTATTAGAGAAATGCAAATCAGAACCACAATGCGATATCATCTCACACCCACCAGAATGGCCATTATCAACAAAACAGAAAATGACAAGTGCTGGAGAGGATGTGGAGAAAGAGGCACAGTTATCCACTGTTGGTGGGAATGTAAAATGGTACAACTGCTGTGGAAGGCAGTTTGGTGGTTCCTCAAAAAGGTAAATATAGAATTGCCATATGGCCCGGCAATACCATTGCTAGGTATCCACCCAGAGAATATGAGGGCAAGAACACAACGGACATTTGCACACCAATGTTTATAGCAGCATTATTTCCAATTGCAAAGAGATGGAAACACCAAAATGTCCATCAACAGACGAGTGGCTAAACAAACTGTGGTATATACGTATGAAGGAATATTATGCAGCTGTAAAACAGAATAAAGTTATGAAGTATGTGACAACATGGATGGACTTTAAGGAAATTATGCTGAGTGAGATTAGCCAGAAACAAAAGGACAAATACTGTATGGTCTCACTGATATGAACTGACATTAGTGAATAAACTGGGAGAATTTCATTGGTAACAGAGACCATCAGGAGATAGAAATAGGGTAAGATATTGGGTTATTGAAGCTGAAGGGATACAGATCGTGCAACAGGAATGAATATAAAAACTCAGAAAGGGACAGCACAATACTACCTAACTGTAATACAATTATGTTAAAACACTGAATGAAGCTGAATGTGAGAATGATAGAGGCAGGAGGGCTGGGGGCACAAATTAAATCAGAAAGCAAATAGATGATAAAGACTGAGATGATATAATCTAGGAATGCCTAGAGTGTATAATGATAGTGACCAAAAGTACAAATTTAAAAAATGTTTTTGTATGAGGAAGAACAAAGAAATGTCATTACTGCAGGGTGCTGAAAATAGATGGTAATTAATATTTTAAAATTTTAATGTATGTGTGAGACTAAAGCAAAAACTATTTATTTGGCACAAAATTTATATTTTGACTAGAGCATTTCCTAATATAACTTATGTAGACAACTTAATTGAACACCATACGTACATGGAACCTTGAGTAGGACATGGGATTTCGTTGGTTTGTCCAGAGTGATGCCCCGATAAATCCCAGAGTGATTTGAACAGTGAATAAAAAAGTATTTGCAAAGACTCCTTCCAGGAATGGTGAGAAAGGGGGAAAATTCAACCTCCCCAAGTTGAATTCTTGATATTCTCACAAGCAGTGTGGACAACCAAAGCTATAGGCTGAGCCCCCAATTTTGGGGGTTGTTTATATGAAACTTAACCCCACAAAGGATAGGTCAAGCCTACTTAAAATTAGGCCTAAGAGTCACCCCCAAGAGAGCCTCTTTTGTTGCTCAGATGTGGCCTCTCTCTCCAGCCAACACAACAAGCAAACTCATCACCCTCCCCCTGTCTACATGGGACATGACTCTCAG
>PVIY010029933.1:0-19802 GCA_004026745.1 Myrmecophaga tridactyla | reverse complement strand
TAGTGTTTAATGTAATTCTTGACTACACCCCAGAGTATATTAAGCAGATAATAAAAAAATATTGGCAAAGTCCCTTGAAGGATGGGGGAAAAAATACGGAAACACTAAACTTTCCCACCAGGGAAACCCCTGATACTGTGTCAAATATTAGGGACACCCAAATCAATAGTCCAAGCCTTTGTTCTTGAGGCTTGCTCTTGGGGTGCTTATGTATGTAGCAGAGAGCTTAGCAATAGGCATTCCTAAGAGTTTTTTCTGGAGGACCTCATTTGTTGCTCTGATGTGGCCTCTCTCTCTCTCTCTAAGCCTAACTCTGCAAGTGAAATCATTGCCCTCCCCCCTACATGGGACATGACATCCAGGAATGAAAGTCTCCCTGGGGGTGCAGGAGATGACTCCCAGGGATGACCCTGGCTGTGGCACTGTGGGATCAACAATGCCATCCTGACCAAAAGGGGGAAAAGAAGTATAAGTGGCTAAGAGAGTTCAAATAGAATCAAGAGGCTACTCTGGAGGTCACTCTTACACAAGCTTCAGTTAGACATTTCTTCCTATCATTACTTGCCAAACCCCAAACAAAACCTTTCCTGCCAATCCTAAAGAACACCTAGGGCATTATATAAGATTCCACAAAGGTTCCATGCACTAGGGTAACTTTCCAGAAATCTGCAACCTCCAGATGCGTCCCTGGATCAGATAAGTCCTGAAATGCAGAGGGGCCAGATTCTCCAGAACACCAACTAGTTCCATCTCCCTATCCCATATTATTGACAGCCCCTTCCAATGTGTAAAAGTTAGAATGGGCATAGCCCAAATAACCCATAAGGGAAAAAGATCAAAGGTGATGGTAGAGTTATACAGAGAGGATAGGGTTTGGCAGGAGGGTATGATTGCTGAATCATTGTATTAGTGTTTCTTTTAGCCTCTGGTGTCAAAATTCTAGGTAAAAGCCTAGAATAGTGGAGTTGTAGCCATACCAAACTCTGAAATCTATTCTACAACTAATTGTGCTGTGCTTTGAGATTTGTTGCTTTTTTGTGTGTATATGTTGTTTTTCACAAAAAAGAAAAATAATGTTGATTATGATGATAAAAATAAATAAATAAATATTCCTTCCATCTAGCCTCCAATGTTCTGGAGCAGCTAGAAGGAAAAATATGAAAAAAAAAGTGTCGACAAAAGAGGAAAAAACAGAACAAATAAGACAGAGCACAAAATAAGAAAGTACATATAAAAACAAATGCATTACAAAAAAAAGAAAAAACAAATATATTACAGTAATTACAATAAATGTAAATGAGCTACATGCTCCAATTGAAAGTCAAATATTATCAGACTGGATTTTTTAAACCCCAATTATAGATTGTTTTTAAGATATATATCTAAAACATAAGGTTACATAAAAATCAAAAGGAAAAGGATGAAAAATACATACCTTGTAAATGCTAACCAAAATTAAAACTATTATAGTCATATTAATATTAGGGAAAATAGACTTTAAGTTAAGTAGGATTTCTAGTGAAAAAGTGGATCCCTTCACAATACAAAAAAGCATAACTCATTAGAGAACTATAACAATTTTAAGTTTGTATGCATCTAACAACATAGTCACAGTACATAAAATGCAAATCTAACTGAACCAGAAAGAGAAATATACAAATACAAGGGGACCTTTTTAACATATTTCTCTCAATATCTTAGAATGGTCAGACAAATCAACACTGATGCAGAAGAGGTAATCAACAAAATTACAAATTTGGCCTAATGAATATATATGGAACAAAAAGTGCAAAATACATCTACATTCAAGCATATATGGAACATTTATTAAAATTGGTCATATATCAATTTTATAAAGTAAGTTTCTATAAATTTCAATGTATTGAAATAATACAGACCATGTTCACTGACTAAAATGTGATTAAGCTAAAAATCAATAAAAGAAAAGATAACTATAAAAACCAAATGCTCGGAAGTTAAGAAGCACAGTTATAAATAACCCATGAATCAAAAAATAAAAAAAAAAATTAGAAGACTTTCTGAAATGAAAATATTTTGACAATATGCATGTTATAAATCATAACTTCCAGAAACTATGCCTTCAGGAAAATTTCTAGTCTTAAATGCATAAACTAGAGAAGAAGAGAGGATGAAAACATCATAACCACTAAATTAAAAACTAAGTTAAAATGAACAATTTTCTAGCAAAGCTTACAAATACTGAGCCAAGAAAAAAAGAAGACAACGAATATTTAAAGGTATTGAAGAAAATTCGTTGTTAAAAAATATTAAGGCCAAATATCATAAAGATATCAATTTTTCCCAAAGACACAAATAAAATAGTATTTTAATTCAAAATCCAAAAGGATTTTTTTTCAGAGAAGTTGACAACTAGGGAAAAGCAATGGCCAAGAATAGCCAAGGCAATTTGCAAAAGAAGAATCAGATGGGTAGATTTGACGTGCCAGAAATCAACACTCTTAAGGTGGGAATAATGAAGACAATGTGGTGTGGTATTGGCATAAGGAGAGATAATCCAATCAATTAGAGAGAATCAAGAGTCAAAAGAAAAAGATACGTGCATATCAAAAATAACTTGATACAAGACACAGGTGGCATTGCAGATCAATTAAGTAAGGATGAACTGTTCAATACATGGTGCTGGGGCAAACACTCAAAAGGAAAATGGGCAAGGAATATGAGTAGAGATTCATTAAAGAAGACACCAAAATGCTCATAAAGCATATTTTAAAATCCTCAGCCATACCAGAAGTCAAGGGCTGCATGTTCAAACTATAGTATAATTCCATTTCATAACCTTTAGATTGGCAAAAATATCAGCACTACCAAATGCTGGCAACAATATGACACAACGGGAATTGTCATATGGTGTTAGGAAAACCATTCTAAAGAGCAATTATGATGAGGTTGCATAAACCCCATAGCCCAGAAAGTCCAGTCCAAGATAAATGCCCTAAGAACATTCCTACACATGGTCAAGGCATCTTTTATAAAAATTTCTATTGCATCATTGTTTATAAAAGTGAAAAATTGGAAATGCCCTAAATGTCCTTCAAAGAATTGGGTAATTATAGAAAATTAATTCAACAGAATATTATACCACCATGAAAATGATTAAATTAAACCTATATGTATCAGTTTCACAAATCTCAAACACATAAATTTTAGTGGAAAAAAGCAAGTTACCAAAGCATAAGCATAGGGCAGTGCAACCAGTGGCTCAGTGGCAGAATTCTCACCTACCATGCCAGAGACCCTGGTTCAATTCTCGGTGCCTGGCCATGCAAATAAAAAAAAATAATAATAATAAGCACAGATTGAGAGTCTGAATACTATTTGCATAGTTTTAAAATATGCAAAGCAATACTATACTTTATTTAAGGATACAAATAAAAGTTGTTCCTCAACTTTAAAATTTGTCATTTCAAAATTGCCATCTAAATGGAATCATACAGTATGTGAATTTTTGAGATAGGCTCCATTAACTCAGATTAATGCCCTTGAGAGCCATCATATTGTTGTGGGTATCAATAGCTTGTTCCTTTTCATTTCTGAGAAGTATTCCATGGTATATATGTAGACCAGTCCATTTAACCATCAGCCTATTGTAGAACATTTTGGCTGTGCCTAGTTTGGGGTTAATTAAAAATAAAGCTGCTATGAACAATCGTGTAGTGGTTTTATGTGGACATAAATTTTTCATTTTTTTACAATTGATGGGTGGTATGGTAAGTCTATTTTTTTAAGAAAATGCCCAATATTTTCCAGAGTGACTATGCCATTTTACTTTTTCCACCAACAACATACGAGAGATCCAGTTTCTCCACATCCTCACCAGCATTTGGTACTGTCATGATTTTTTATTTTAGCTGTTCTGATGGGTATGTAGTGACATCTCACTGTGATCTTAATTGAATTTTCTTGACAACTAGTGATGTTGAACATCTTTTTTTTTTTTTTTTTTTTTTTTTTTTTAACATGGGCAGGCACCGGGAATCGAACCCGGGTCCTCTGGCATGGCAGGCAAGCATTCTTGCCGGCTGAGTCACCGTGGCCCGCCCACGTTGTTGGACATCTTTTGATATGCTTATTTGCCATCTGTATAACTTCTTTAGTGAAATGTCACTTTGTGTCCTTTGCCTATTTTCTAATTAGATAGGTCTTTTAATGTTGAGTTTGAGAGTTCTTTTTATAGTTTAGATATGAGAACTTTGTCAGATATATGGTTTGCAAATATTTGCAAATATTTTTCTCCAGTCTGTAGCTTGTCTTCTCATAATCTTAACAGGGCCTTCCAGGGGACAAAAGATTTTAACTTTTTTTAAGAAATGCACAAATTACTGTGATTATATTAAAAACTACCACTTGGGAAAGAAATCTCCTTTCCATAAATAGCATAAAACTGTAGAACAATGAAATTTATTTGGGAAGGCTTTACAAAAGCCTCATTCCAATTGTATCTCTTTTTTAACTTTTTTTATTGTATAATATAACACATATACAAAGCAAAGAAAGAAAAAAACAATAGTTTTCAAAGCACTCTTTAACTAGTCACAGGAAAGATCCCAGAGTTTGTCATGAGCTACCATACCATCATCTCAGATTTTTCCTTCTAGCTGCTTCAGACCATAGGGGGCTAGAAGGAATGAATATTTTTGTATCATCACAATCGACCTTTTTTTCCTTTTTTGTGAAAAATAGCATATATACAAAAAAGCAATAAATTTCAAAACACAGCACAACAATTAGTTGTAGAACAGATTTCAGAGTTTGGTATGGGTTACAATTCCACAATTTTAGGTTTTTACTTCTAGCTATTCTAAGATACTGGAGACTAAAAGAAATATCAATTTAATGATTCAGCACTCATTTTCGTTTGTTAAACTTTACCTTCTCTGTATAACTCCACCATCACCTTTGCTCTCTCTATCCCACTCTTTAGGAATATTTGGGCTATGACCATTCTAACTTTTTCATGTTGGAAGGACCTGTCAATAATATGGGGTGGAGATTTGGAACCAGCTGATGCTCTGGAGAGGCTGGGTCCTCCAGGTTTCAAGACTTATCTGATCCAAGGACCCATCTGGAGGTTGTAGGTTTCTAGAAAAAAAGATTTTAATTTTGATGAAGTCTAATTAATCAATTTTTTTTATGGATAGTGCTTTTGTCTTCATGGTTAAGAACTCTTCACCAAGTCCTATATTTTATCTAAAAGTTTTTGGTTTCATGTTTCATTTTTAGTTCTTTTTTTATGTAATGTCTAGGATAAGGTGTTTTGGGTTTTTTGCCTATGGATATCCAATTGCTCCACTGACATTTGTTAGAAGTTAAATGTCCTTCATTGAATTCCTTTGGCACCTTGTTCAAAAAGCAGCTGGCCATACTATTCTATTCCACTGATCCATGTGTCTTTCCTCCAGCCAAAACCATACTGCTAATGCCCACCTTCCATGTGGGAGACTTGGGTTCGATTCCCAGACCATGTACCAAAAAAAAAAAAAAAAACTGCTTTGATTAATGTAACTATATAGTAAGTCTTAATACTGCGATACTTCTAGCTTTATTCCTCTTTTTCAAAACTGTTTTAGCTATTCTAGTTCCTTCATCTTTCCATTTAAGCCTTTAAATAATCTTGTCTATATCTACAAAAATCTGAGTTTTTCATAGGTATTGCATTAGACCTATATATTGATTGGGGGAGAACTGACATTTTTACTATGTTGAGTCCTCCAATCCATTAACAAAGTGTGTATCTCCATTTATTTAGTTCTTTTTTTATTTCTCTCACTAACATTTTGTAGTTTCAGCATATAGTTATGTGCATGTTTTGTACAAGAACATCAGGAAGGAAAAAAGGAGAATAGAAAAGAAACAATGGGTAAATACAATAGACTTTCCTTTTCTCTTGAGTTTTCTAAATTACATTAGATGAATAAAGCAAAATTATAACACTGTCTGATGTGGTTCTCAAAGTATATACAGGAAATATTAAAATAATTAAATTATAGATGAAGTAAAGTAAAAATATATAGAGGAAGATTAGGTTTCTATACCCACTCAAATTGGTAAAATATCAATACCAGTTGGTTTTGATAAGTTATGCATATATATATATATAATGTAATCACAGAACAACCGTTAAAAAGCTAACAGAGAGATACTCAAAAACACTATAGATAAATCAAAACATTCCAAAGAATGTTCATGTAAGACATGGATAGGCAGGAAAAAGAAAATAGAGAAGCAAAAAACAAAAAGAACAAGCTGAAAACAAAAAAAAATGCAGATGTAAACCAAACATAGTAAAAGTTACATCAAATGTAAATTAAAATACAGAAATAGGAATAGTGTATTTTTAAAATGACCCAACTATATGTTGTCTACAAGAAACTTACTTCAAATATAATGATATAGATAGGTTGAACACAAAAATATGGAAAAAGATATACCATGAAAACATTAATCAAAAGAAAACAAGAGTTGACTATATTAATATCTTACAAAGTAGGTTTCAGAGCAAAGAAAGTCACTAGAGATAAAGAGGGACATCACATCATGAAAAAGGGAAATTCACCAAGAAGACAATTTTAAATATGTATACATCAAACCAGAGGGCTGCAAAATATATATAGCAAAAACTGATAAAACTGAAAGGAGATTGTTTCATTTTGCTAAAGCTGCCAGAATGCAATATAACAGAAATGGATCAGCTTTTGCAAAGGGGATTTAAGTTACAAGTTACAGTTCTAAGGCTGTGAAAATGTCCAAATTAAGTCATCAACAAGATGATACCTGGACTCTAAAGGAAGGTTGCTGGTATCTGGAATACCTCTGTCAGTTGGGAAAGCACGTGGCTGACATCTGCAGGTCCTTGCTTCTGCTTTGTTGCTTCTAGCTTCTGATTCCAGGGCCCTCTCTTAGCTTCTATGGGGCAAAACTCTGAATTTCACTTCTTAGCTTAGCATCTCCCTGGGTGTTTTCTTTCTTAGCTTCTTCAAGTGTCTATGCTTTCTCCAGAATGACCTTCTCTTGAAGGGCTCCAATAAGCAGATTAAGACCCACCTTGAATGGGCTGGGTCACATCTCCACCTTAACAACCTAATCAAAAGATTCCACCCAAACAATGGGTCTGCTCCCACAAGACTGATTTAAAAGAATATGGCTTTTCTGGGGTATAGTTTCAAACAGCACAGAGACATAGTCAAATCTTCAATTAGAATTGGAGATTAAACACCCCTCTCTCAACAATTGATAGAAAAACTAGACAGAAAATCAACAAAGGCAGGGGAATTCAACAACACCAGCAACCAGCCAAGGATCTAATCAATATTTAAATAGCACTTCACCCAACAAAAGCAGAACACTCGTTATTTTCAAATGCCCAGATCATATATCAAGATAGACCATATTCTGGGCCATAAAACAAACCATAACAAATTTAAAAGAATTGAAATCATACCAAGCATGTTCTTCAACTCCAGTGGATTCAGTTACTAGAATCCACTAGAAATCAGTAACAGAAAGATAATAGGAAAATCTCCAAACACTTAGAAACTAAACAGTACACTTCTAAACAACTCATAGGTTAAAGGAGGAAATCTCAAAGGAAATAATAATTATGTATATGGGGGAGTGAATGAAAATACAACATATCAAGCAAAAGCAGTGCTGGGAGGGAAATTTATAGCACTAAATCCTTACATGAAAAAGTGGTAAAGTCTCAAATCAATAATCTAACCTCCCATCTCAAGAAATTAGACTAGTAAAATAAATCCAAGCAAGCAGAAGAGCAGAAATCATAAAGAGTAGAAATCAATGAAATTGAAGGCAACAAAACAACAGTAGAAAAAATAAGTAAAACAAAAAGCTGATTCTTCAAAAAGATCAATAAAATTGGCAAACCTCTAGTAAATTAAAACAGAGAGAACATACAAATGACTAATACCTAGAGTGAAACAGAGATATCACTGCAGGCATCAAAAGAGTAATCAGAGGGACATCAAAAGAATAATAAGGGACTACTACGAACAACCCTATATACATAAATCTGACAATTTAGATGAAATAGGCCAATTTCTCAAAAACATAAATTACCACAACTCACCCAATAAGAAATAGATCATTTGAATAGCTCTGTAACTATTAAACAAATTGTATTTGTAATTTAACAACTACCAAAAAGAGATATCCAGGCCCGGATGGTTTCACTGGAGAATTCCACCAGACATTTGAAGAATTAATATCAATTGTACACAACTTTTTCATGAAATAGGAGGGACATTTCCCAATTCATTTTATGAAGGAAATATTACCTCAATACCAAACAAAGATAGTACCCAAAAAAAATGAAGAAAAGAAAACTATAGATCAGCATCTTTCATGAATATAAATGCAAAAATCCTTAACAAAATTTAGCAAATAGAGTTTAGTAATACATAAAAATAATTATACACCATGATCAAATGGGATTTATTACAGGGATGCAAAGTTGGTCAATATTTGATTATCAATCAATGTAATCCACCATATCAATAGGCTAAAGAAGGAAAATCACATATTCAAAGCAATTGATTCAGGAAAAAATATATTTGACAAAATTCAACACTAATTCATGATTTAAAACTCTTAGAAGACCAGAAATAGAAGGGAATTTCATTATACTTATGTTTTCCCTCCTAGATCAGGATCAAAGCAAAGCTATTCACTCTCATCACTGCTATTCAACATAATACTGGAATTACTAGTTTGCACAATAAGGCAAGAAGAAATAACAGGCATATAGATCATAAAGCAAGAAATTTAACAGTCCCTATTTAAAAATGACACAACCATCTATGTAGAAAATCCCAAGGACTCTGGAAAAAAAAAAACAACTTTCCCCTAATTAAGGAGTTCCATAAGATCACAGAATACAAGATCAGCATAAATCAGTTATATTTTTACATACTGAGCAATGAACACATGGAAACCAAAATTTAAAATACAATGTCATTTATGATCACTCAAAAATACCTTAATTGAACACCATAAGTACATGGAACCTTGGGTAGGACATGAGATTTTGTTGATTTGTCCAGAGTGATGCCCCGATAAATCCCAGAGTGATTTGAACAGTGAATAAAAAAGTATTTGCAAAGTCCCCTTCAAGGAATGGTGAGAACGGGGGAGAATTTGACTTCCCCAAGTTGAATTGATATTCTCACAAGCAGTGTGGACAACCAAAGCTATAGGCTGAGCCCCCAGTCTTGGACTTTGTTCATATGAAACTTAACCTCACAAAGGATAGGTCAAGCCTACTTAAAATTAGGCCTAAGAGCCACCCCCAAGAGAGCCTCTTTTGTTGCTCAGATGTGGCCTCTCTCTCCAGCCAACACAACAAGCAAACTCACCACCCTCTCCTGTCTATGTGGGGCATGACTCCCAAGGGTGTGGACCTTCCTGGCAACGTGGGACAGAAATTCTAGAATGAGCTGAGACTCAGCATCAAGGGATTGAGAAAAACCCTAGAATGAGCTGAGACTTAGCATCAAGGGATTGAGAAAAGCTTCTCAACCAAAAGGGGAAGAGTGAAATGAGACAAAGTATCAATGGCTGAGAGATTCCAAACAGAGTCAGGAGGTTATTCTGGAGGTTATTCTTACACATTAAGTAGATATCACCTTGTTATTCAAGATGTAATGGAGAGGCTGGAGGGAACTGCCCGAAAATGTAGAGCTGTGTTCCAGTAGCCATGTTTCTTGAAGATGATTGTATAATGATATAACTTCACAATGTGACAGTGAGATTGTGAAAAACTTGTGTCTGATGCTCCTTTTATCTACCTTGTCAACAGACGAGTAGAACTTATGGAATAAAAATAAATAATAGGGGGAACAAATGTTAAAATAAATTTAGTTTGAAACACTGATGTTCAATGAAAGGGAGGGGTAAGGGGTATGGTATGTGTACATTTTTTTCTGTTTTCATTTTATTTCTTTTTCTGAATAGATGCAAATGTTCCAAGAAATGATCATGATGACGAATATGCAACTATGTGATGATATTGTGAATTACTGATTATATATGTAGAACGGAATGCTCAAAATAAGAATGTTTGCGTTTGTTTGGTGTTTTTTTGGTATTTAAAAAAATAAAATTAAAAAATTTTTAAAAAATAAAAATAAATGAAATGCTTGGACAGAACTTGTATGCTGCGAACTACAAAATCCTAATGAAAGAAATCAAAGAAGATCTAAACAAATGGAAATACATACATACCATATTCATGGATTGAAAGACTCAACATAGTAAAGATGTCAATATTCCCCAGATTGAGATGCAGGTTTAACATAATTCCTATCAAAATTCCAGCAAGATTTTTGGCCAATGTTTCATAATTTTTAACTTATATCATATAGTTTATACTGATTTCAACTGAAAAGTAGATGTGTGTGTGTGTGTGTGTGTGTGTGGATTAAGTCTTACATACATAAGATTAAGTCTTAATTCAATTCAGTGAAATATAATCTATTGTTGTGCTTGGCTATTCTTGGGGGAGGAATGGGGTGGAAACCTCTTCCTCCCCAATTAAGTTCCACTGAGATGGATAGAAAAAAAAATCCCTTGTAAAACAAAGGAGTATGTGAATCACCACATATTACATCTTGAGTCCAGAAATGCTATTACTTTGACTTTTCTTCCTCCTTTCACTCTTATCTAAGGCCAGCATGAGGGATGCTTCTCTCCTTAGCAGCTGCCTCTTAGCACAAAACTGAGCACAGAAAAAAGCTTTCAATGAATACCAGAATTGACTCTTAATCTAGTCATTTTACTACATCATTTTCCTCTTGGCCTCTGTGAAGATAAGAGAGATAGGGCAGGCCACGGTGGCTCAGCAGGCAAGAATGCTCACCTGCCATGCCAGAGGACCCGGGTTTGATTCCTGGTGCCTGCCCATGTTAAAAAAAAAAAGATAAGAGAAATAGAATATCTATTTTGTTCACTTTAGATCCACAATCCATACAGCATCCTTCCTGCATCTGGCCCAGACACGAATTCTATTTATTCTTATCTTCTTCAAACAGTTTTTCTCTTCCTCTTCAGTCCCACTGGCCCATAGGTGTCTTGGTCTCATTATGGGAAACTCAATATTCACCATGGATACCTTCGTGAGTGTCCTCTCTATCCACAGATGTAGCTACGCTTCCATGAGGTCAGCACTGAGAAAAGCATAATAAAAATCAATGATACGTCAACAGGGAGAGCAGAGAGCTTTTACGTTGTGGTCCAGAGCAATGTGGCTGAAGACGGCACCTGGAGTATTTTAACTGTGATGCCACTCACCAATCAGTTTGACATTGATACTAAAGGAAAGTCAAATTTTATTAAACAACTGTTCTTCGTGGTGCTTGGCAATTTTGTTAGTTGATCATCCAAATATAAGTGACCAGACCTTAAGGCTCATATTTCCATCCAGAGATCTTGATATCATGTAAATATAGCTATGATTGGACCCCACTGAATTTTACAGCACTGCTAAATTCAAGGCAATTTGAAATGCTGTACAATTGTTCATATGGTACTCATGGCCAAAATCCTGGCTTCTGCCTTCACTGTCAGTGGTGGTTAGGATTAACTGGAAGTAATGAATCAAAGGGTATTTACTGCCTTGAGCACCCTCTGAGTACCAGAAGCTGCTCTGAACACACTGGTAGATACAAAGTCAAACAAGTTATGGCTTCTGCTTTCCAAGATGTTACAGTCCAATGGCAGGGGAGAGGAGCTATCATATAAGACACTAGAGAGAACATTTTTAATTAAGTACTGATGTCTATATTCTGAAGTTATGTAAAATGGGAGTGATCAACAGAAACTGAAAGTGTCAGCAAAGACTCCATGGGAAGGGCAAGATTTTTGCCAGGTCTTGCGGGAGACTAGCAACTAGGTGGTTGGAGAGAACAGAAGTTGCTGAAAGTAGAAGGAACTCACCAGCCCCATAAATAAAGGGAGGAAACCAACCTGCTGCTGTAGCCATGTCCACAGCTACTTTGGGCTGCCCTGCCACCGTGAGTGGGAAACACATGGCAAGCTTCCCCAGCTGATCTAGATGGGATCCCACCCAACTAATACTAACTGGAGCTTAAGGGGACCAGTAACTTATACCTCAGAAAATCACAACAATGTAGTGAGAGAAACATAGACTTAGGGGTAAGACACACTCAAGCTTAGGTGATCTTACTAAGCAACTTTTCCTCTCTAAGCCTCAGCCTCCTCATTTGCCAAATGGGAATAACAATGGTGCCAAACCCACAGGATTGTTGTGAAGAATAAATAAAATAATTTACGCATGTGCATGAGGCATCAAATGTATCTCATAAAAGGTAACTTTCATTTGTATTTAATATAGTCAATATTCTTTTAGCTTTATCCAGAAATCACCCTTGCTCTTTATTCCTTCCTGCATCCTTGTGCTTTCATTTGGGATCCTTTTCCTTCTGTCCAAAGAACTCCTTTAGTATTTTCTTTAGAGTGGACTTGCTAGTGAGGACAACTCTCAGTTCTTGTTTGACTGAAATTTTTTTTATTTCATCTTCACTTTTGAAGGGTATCTTCAATGGATGTAAAATTCTAAGTTGGCAATTATTTTCTGCTAGCACTACGATGATATCATTGCACTGTCTTTGGCTTCCATCGTTTCTCGGGAGAAAACAGTCCTTGATCTTATTACTGCTTGTTTGAAAGTAATGCATATCTGCCTCTGCCCTCCAGCTGCTTTTAAGATTATCTCTTTGCTTTTGGTTTCTGGCCGTTTTACCATAAGAAGCCTAGACACAGTTTTCTTTGTATTTATTCGGCTTGGGGCTGATGGTGCTTCTTGAACCTGTGGCTTGGTATCTTTCATCACTTTGGAAAATTCTTCGGCATTATTTCTTCGCATGCTGTTTCTGCCCTATTCTCTCCCTCCTTCTTTCTGGGTTTCTCATTAACATATATGTTAGACCTATTTACCATGTCCTTTCTTTTATATTCTTTTTTGAAGTTTACTTTTTTCTTCAGTCTGGATATTCTGGATATTATTTTCTGACTACTTTTTAGATGCATCAAATCTGCTATTAAACTCATATTGTGTTTTATTTTTCAGTTATGGAATGTTTATTTTTAACTTTGAGGGGTTTGGTTGTTTAGAGTCCAGTTCTCTGCTGAAACACTAGCATTGCATCTAATTACTTGAATGTGTTAATATTTATTTTGAAGTCCATTTCTGATTATTTTAAGATATGTATCTACTATGGATCTATTTCTATTGTCTTTTTTTTTCCTCTATGTTTGGTCATGTGATCTTGTCTCTTGAGGTGACTGACATACCTGAAGCCCAATGACAGCACAAATTATTTTCCAAACGAGGCTCTTAACTCATGTATTTCTCTGAATTTATTTAACTTGATCCCTCTCGCTACCAAGTGATACTATTCTGGGATTTTAACAAGTTACTTCATGATCCTTTAAATATAGAGTAACTTAGTTCCTCATAGCATCCAAATGACAATTAGGACCCGGTGGATTGGCCTCAACCTTTCCCCCTTGCCCTTGCACATCCTGCAATCCGTCAAATTGAACTGTTTCCCATTAAAATTGCTTGTTGCCCTGTTTTTCTGTCCCAGCATGCATAGTAGAGCTATTTCTATTATGTGGCCTGTCCCTTCTCCCATAGCTGCATATTGACATCTTAGTATCTAAGTCCCAAATTAAATGCCATCCCCAAATTGAACCTTCCATGAATCTTCAGAGTTTGTATTAATGTCGTTCTTCTATAAACTTCCAGAGCCTTTTATCTGAATGCTATTTGTGTCCAGGTCCTATCTCCACCACCAGCTAATTGTGGATGGTGGTAGACAGTCTTTGTTTCTGCCGTCTAAGGATTCATTCTCCCTTGTAATTACATGGTGATATGCTAGCCCTGATTTTCCTTTAAGGAACTACCTCTCACTTTCAGACTGAGTGGTACTAGTAGAAGTAACTCCTACCTTGGCTCTGGGTTAGGGATTGGTTCAGGGATGGGTTAACAAAACCTGTGAGCTTTAGCCATGGAATCTGTGCCAGAATTTGGGGGGTTGCTAGGCTGGACGATGTCATATTATGTCACTTTTCTACCTAAGGCTCTTCAACGGTTCTCATTTCACTTTAAGCAGAAATCTTCAAGGCTCTGTATGGATCTTACCCCCCAGCTACCTCTTGATCCTGTTATTTTCCCTGTTATCTTTCTACTCATCTATGCCACTTCAGCCACACTGGCCTCTTTGATGTTCCTCAGAAATGTCAGGCATAATCCTGCCTTTGCTCTATCTGTTCGTATGCCTGTACCACTCTTTCTTTAAATATCCATTTGACTGACTCCAAATGGAGACTTGAATGAGTCTATGCAGATCTCACTTTCCCAGCGAGGCTTACTCCAAAAACCCTATTTAAGATTGGCACCCACCCCCGAACTTCTAATGCCCTTTGCTCTGATCTCCTCTCTGTTCTTTTCAAATCACTTGTTTCTTTCTAATATTCTCTATAATTTATTTATTTATACATCTGGTGTACATATACTCTAGAATCTAAGCACTCTAAGGAATCCTTGTCTGCCTTATTCACTGATATATCTCAAGTGCTAGAACACTGCCTGGCTCATAGCAGGCTCTACATAAATGCCTATTGAAGGTTGCGACTTCTTGGAATTATTCCTTGCTCTTCTAAATAGCAACCCTCCATCCTACTCTTTATTAGGATCCTTGAAAGATGCTGATTCTCGCCTAGTGTGAGTGTTCTGTGAAAATTCCAACTTCAGAGGCTGGCTCAACCCCAGCCTACCTCTGCTCTCAAAGATAGGGAGATTTCCCGGTAGTTATCTTTGCCCATCTTCTCACTTGAATTCTATTAATCAGGCAGAGAAATAAAGTCACGGAAACATGGAGTTCATGTGGACCCCAGGAAATTGAGATTGAGCTAAATACAAACTCTAAAGTAAAATAAATTTGTGGAAAAGTGGTCAAATAAATCTGGGGCCATAGTAAGTCTGAAGCTCAGCATAGGTCAAATGATTTCCTGATGTCAAAATGTCAATGTTAACAAAAAATGCATTGCTTTTGCACTTTGCAGACCCTTTCGGGTCTATTTGCTCACAATTTCTTCAAAATAGTTCTAATAAACAAATCATCCCCAATTTATAAGATGAGAACTGATGTTCAGGGAAAAGAAGAGATGTAAAGTTATTCGGCCATGTAAGGAGGCTAGAACACAGGTCCATGATTCACAGAGCAGAATTTTCCTGCTGGGCTGTTTGAAGCCCGAGGTGGGTGACAGTGTGCCAGAGGGATTTGAAACCACAGCTTAGGTCTCTCTAGGGCACCAATTTTATCCCAAGGTTTATAAAACTAAAAATGGTATTTTCTATTAAATCACATGACAATTTTGCATAAAATAAAATACAACATATTTTCAAGAACTATTAAGACAAAAATTAGGCTTAAAACAAATTTCCATTTTTAAAGATCTCTGCCTAATGCACTATAGCACGTTCCTCATCCCAACCTAGCTCTCATGTTAACTAGCTGTGTGACTCTGTGCAAATTACTTACCATCTCTGAGCTTAATTTTTCTTATCTGTAAAATGGGATAGTAATGCCTTGTTCACAGACTTGTCATTATGAAGAGTAAATTGGGAGATCTAGGAGAAGCCCCCAAGCAGAGCCTGACAGATAAAAAGGGATGAAAACATTCTGTTGTTTTTTAATCATTCTTATTTTGCAATATAAAATAATATATATGGAAACCAAGAAGCAATCATGCCTCAAACTCCTAATATGCCCAATTTATGATTTCACTTGAAAAGCAAAAACTTGGAAAGATTTAGAAGGTAGGAATTGCAAAAATAATTAAGGATTCAAGAGCAATACGCTTAAAGAAAGGTTAAAGGGATCAGATTTCTTTGAAATCCAAAGGAGAAAAGAGCTGAAAGAGAGACTTAGAAACAACCTTCATAAAACAGAAAGTGCTCAGCTGTTGTCCAGGGCCTCAGCTGGGGATGGGGGCATGAAGGGATAGGGAGGGTGGATTAGGCGTCAGAGATATCTATCTGTCTGTCTGTTAGGAATCTTGGAACCAATCAGAGAAGAGTGGAACCCACTTCCCTGGAAATTCAGGAGATCCTAGCAAACAGAAAACAGATGCATGGACCAAAGATGAGCTGGTCTTTTAAGCAGAAGGCTTGGCTGTCCACTAGTATGCTTAATGCACCACAGGTCCAAACTTCCCTTCTTTTAGCTGACCTGCCTGGCTGCCCCAAATTCCAGTTTCATTTATTATTTTGCATGGAGCCATTTATGATTCCTGACCGAGGGTAAGTATTACCACATTGAGTCATTAGCAGTCTTTAATAACATAACTCATTAAATGAGCTCCTGTCAACCAGTAAAATAATCAATCAGAAAAGGGACACAGAATGAACAAGTTTTAAAACTTAGACAAGAGAAAGGCACAGGATGGTGCCTAGCCAAGAATTATAGAGGGGAGGAAGTGTCTCAGCTGCTAGGAATGTGCTAATGATGCTGGAAGGAGTGCTGCTTGGAGAGTGAGGGGCTCAGAAAGCAAACTTGACTTTCCTCATCAATCCTTCACTCATTCTGCTTTAGGCTAGCTTTATCCACTCGAGTGGAAGTTATGTAAAGGCAGGGGACTTTTTCTTCTTGCTTATTTTATTCCCAGGGCCTAAAAGAGTGGCTGGATCATAGTAGGTGCTCAATAAATATGTATTTAATTAATGAATGAAGAGAACAAGACATCCTGACATCCTCACTCAGAATTCAGCAGCATAGAGTACTTCTCATGGGTGAGCAAACATCATCTAAGCTTCCTGCTTTCTGGGGAGAAGGCAGGGGAAGTCAGAGTGATTTCCAATGCTCAGGATGTGACTGGCTGTTGCATCAGATGAGGGAGAGAGCAATGATGCTGAGAGCTCCACTCTACAAGAAGGCCCCGTGCCCCCTGTGCCGTCAAAACCATCTTTTCGGGCAAACTACAATTATAGTAAGACAAGATTCATGTTACTCAATCCTTCTTAAGGGTCTGTAAGTTCCTAGAAACCCTGAGTCAAGTCCCTTATGGTCAGTAATTATCCTGCCATGTTCCCAGATGCTACAGAGGGGAAATAATCACCATGAATAGAAGCAGGTACCTCCAGTCTCAAACCAAGGGCTCCCAAGTCAATCTTGGGGCTCCCAGGGATCCAGGGAGGTGGAAGATGACTGAGCACATGTGACTGGTGCTTCCAGAAGCTGAGTCAGTTGGGAGCAAAGGGTTCAAGTCAGCAGTAGAGTTTGGGTGCAAGGGGAGGGGTCTTGTGGGGGCAGAGGAGACAGTACCTCTGATCTTTCCCAAGAGTTAGGAGAAGGCCTGTCCTCAGGAAGACAGAACTTGGCCTCAAGAGCTGCTCAGGTGAGTCCTGAAGTCACCACCTAGCTCATCAGGGAGCCCTGGAAGGCCTGGCCAGGTGATAGCCACCTGCCTGCTCTCATGCCCATCCTCGGTGCTCATCTGAGCCACATCCATGGTCCATACCTCTGGGCAGGAGACTCCTCACCTTTAGGTAGCATCATCCAGGGCATCTTACCCTTCACTTCTCCCTACCACCACCCCCAAAAGAAATCAGCAGATGTTGCCAGGCCTGGTTCTCGAGGTGGCCTTCCTATATCAGAGCCTCAGCTAATCTGAAGCAGCTACACAGGTCATTAAGACGTTCTCAACCTGCTGCCGCACAGTGCATACTGATGCATGGGGTGCTACTGCCCCCTGCTGGCACTGTCCAGAACATTCCAGGCTGATGTCAAAGCAGAAGATGGAACAAACCAGAAGGGCATCCTCCCCTCCTCCACTCTACTTTTTGACATGGTTGGTGGCTCCAACTGGAGCCATGGAAGTGGCCATGCCCAGGAGAGTTAGCCAGGTGGCAAAGGGAGCATGCAGTATAGAAAATGAGAAAGGCAGGAGGTCACCAACCTGCCCCCAAATAATAATTATAATAACCCCTTCCATTTGTACCATCCTTCACAGGCCACAGAGTGCATTCACATGCACTGGACATGACTTCTTTTTTCTTACATATTGTTATTGAGGTATCTTCACACACATACAATCCATCCAAAGGATACGATCAGTGTCTCACAATATCATCACATATTTGTGTATTCATCACCATGATCGTTTTTAGAATATCTGCATCACTCCAGAGAAAGAAATAAAAAGAAAAAATATATATCCCATACCCCTCACCCCTCCCTCTCGTTGACCACTAGTATTGCAATCTACCCAAATATTTTTACCCTTTATCCCCCACCCAGTATTTGTTTATATATTTTTTTTGTCCTTATGTTTTAACCCATCTGTCCATACCCTGGATGAAGGAAGAATCAGCCACAGGTCTTCACAATCACATGGTCACATTGCCAAAGCTGTATACAACCATCTGCAAGAACCAAGGCTGCTGGAACACACCTCAGCAGTTTCAGGCACTTCCTTCCAGCCACTCCAATGTACCATAAACTAAAAAGGGATATTTATATAATGCATAAGAATAACCTCCAGGATGACCTCTCGACTCTGAACTCTCTCAGCCACTGAAACTTTATTTTGTCTCATTTCTCTCTTCCCCACTTTGGTCAGGAAAGCTTTCTCAATCCCAGGATGCCAGGTCCTAGCCCAGCCCCAGGAGTTCTGTCCCACATTGCCAGGGAGATTTACACCCATGCGAGTCATGTCCTGTATAGGGGGAGGGCAGTGAGTTCACCTGCTGAGTTGTCTTAGAGAGGCCACATCCGAGCAACAAAAGAGTGAACCTCACTTCTAATCTGAAAGTTCCTGAAAGGCAAGTAGGGCAGATATGTGTTCCTTCCATATCTAGGTGAGAAAGCTTGAAATACATGCAACAGCCAGGTGGCATGCAATGAGGACATATAATATTAAACAAATCCCAGGGCATCTACAACCATGAGATTTTGTCCTGACAGAAGTCCTCCCAGCACCAAAACCCACCATCATCTGGTGATGGGCAGGTGTGGTTTGGAAGAGGCTGGGCCTGGCAACTGTCTGTATTTTCTGTAACAAGTTGAAAAGCTCACAAAACAGTGGTGCATACAGGCCTGAGAAAACAGAAGCTTCTTAGACCATGGAGGACACCTGGGGAGAGGGGGTGCTTTCTGGGCCCCTCTCATCATAGCAGCAGACAAGCCCTGAGATACTTTCGTGCTGGGCAGCCCCTCCTGTGAGGCTGGAGTTTCAGATGCTTGCTCATGCCGCGCCATGCTCCTGTTGCTCTCCAGCAAGTGACCAGCCTTGCCCTCACCAGGGAGGAGCCAAGGTCCTTAGATAAAGGCAGCCAGGCTCCCTGGCCTTGGCTGGGTTTCTTCTTTTCTTTCCCTGGGGGGTCAAATCATCCCTCAGGTGGCTTTCTCAGCCTTCTATCCACCTCCCCCTCCATCCTCCCTGTTTTCATCTGGTCTCCTACAGCCTCTGCCGTAACAACTGCCCAGGGCTGCCCTCCACCTCCTCTCAGCCATCCTCCAGGCTGTGGCCAGATCAGAGTCAGAGTCACCACCCAGTTTGGAGTCACCCTTCCAAACAGCTTTAATCGGATTGGAAAGGAGTGAGCACATCCCTTTCCCTCATCCCTGGCTCTCTGAGTTGGACACAAGCAATAGCAAAATGCATCCCTGCTTTGGGGAGGAGGTGACAAATGGGCAACTTGTTCTTCCTCTGGATTTTTTTTT
>PVIY010029932.1:0-32154 GCA_004026745.1 Myrmecophaga tridactyla | reverse complement strand
TTCAAGGCCCAAGGATAAAACATCTTTCTGTAGATGACTCTCAGATTTGAAATCTTATGGAGTTTGCTCTGCAGGTTTTTGGAACTATTTGGGACCTTTGATCCCTACATTCTTTTGGGTTTCTCCATATGGAAATGGGAATGTTTATTCTATGACTGTCCCTCATTTGTATATTAGAAGCAGATAACTCGTTCTGAGTTTCATAGCCAGAGGAGAATTTTGCATTTAAGACATACCATGCCTGTAACTGATTTTGGTAAGAATTTGTACTTAATACTGTTACTGAAATTATTTAAGGCTTTTGTGATATTGTGATGTGCTTGTTTGAAAACATTATGTACTCCAGAAGAGCTGTTTTAATCCTGATCAAACACTGTGAGGGCAGCTATTTCTTTTAATCTTGATTCAATACTGTAGGTTGGAATTTTTTGATCAGATTATCTACATGGAATGTGACACACCCAATTGTGGGTGTCACCTTTTATTAGATGGTGATGCGACTCCACCCATTCCAGGTGGGTCTTGATTAGCTTACTGGAATCCTTTAAAAGAGGAGACATTTTGGAGGGAGAAAGAAATGACAGAAATGACAGGAACAACAATGCCAACAGAAACTTCACAGCAGAGCCGACACAGATGCTGAGATTTGGAGAACAGAAACACAGATGTTTGGAGCCCAGCAGATGTCACCATGAGCTATTAAGCAAGCCAGAACCTGGAGAGAGCCAAGGGATAAAAGAGATGAAAGCCAGGTCTGAATAAACAAAGTGATGAATCCCCATAGGAACAGATGCTAGAAGAGGCCAAGAGCAAGGGACAAGCAGATGCCAGCCATGTGACTTCCCAGCTGACAGAAGTGTTCCTGACACATTGGACTCCCTTAAATTAAGGTATCTTTCCCTAGATGCCTTAGTTTGGACATTTTTATAGGCTTAGAACTATAAATTGTAACTTAGTAAGTTCCATTTTTCTAAAAACCATTCCAATTCTGGTGTATCACATTTTGGCAGCTTGAAAACCAAGATGGAACATGTAGTTTGCATATGGAAAGAACATGTCTTTTGGAGGTTCAGAGAATGGAGTATGCAGGATTGAATCTCTTATGTACCCAGGAAAGTCTATATTCTTTCAATCCATTTTAGTGTGGGTAGACTTCTTGTTCAGTAGGACCTTTTGATTAAGTTGTTTCCATGGAAATGTGAC
Organism: Myrmecophaga tridactyla; assembly: GCA_004026745.1. Lineage (NCBI taxonomy): Eukaryota > Metazoa > Chordata > Mammalia > Pilosa > Myrmecophagidae > Myrmecophaga > Myrmecophaga tridactyla. The sequence goes on along the minus strand of PVIY010029932.1, from coordinate 30,951 downwards.
CCTGTCCATTCAAGGTGGGACTTAGTGCTTAAGGGAGAGACATTTTGGAAAGAGCTCAGAGCTGAGAAAAGCAAAGATAGAAAGAAAATGCCTACAGAGACATTTTGGAGATAAGAATCAGTAGACACTGGCATGAACCTTGCCATGTGTCAGGAACTCTGGATGCTAGCAACCTTTCCTCTGACTAGAAGATATCCTCTAGTTGGTTCCTTATTTTGGATATTTTCACAGTCTTAGAATTGTAACTCGTAACTTAATAAATCCCCTTTGTAAAAGCCAATCCATTTCTGGTATATTGCATTCTGGCAGTTTTAGCAAACTGAAACAACAGATATTGGATTTTGTCCAATGCCTTTTCTTCATCTGTTGAGAGGATTATGTTTTTTTAATTTAATTCTATTGATGTAGTGGTGGGGTTGCATTAATTTATTCTTGTATATTAAAATAACTATATATTCTTTGCATAAAACTCACTTGCATAAATCCATATCATGCTGGATTCAATTTGAATGTATTTTTGAGCATTTTCATATCTCTTATTATGAAAGAAGTTGATCAATAGCTTTCTTTTCTTGTAATGTCATCATCAGATTTTGTTGTCACATGATACTGGTTGAATAGAATGGGTTAGAAATATTCTCTACTATTTTTGAACAGCTGTGTGAAGGATGGATGATGATCATTTTTAAATATCTGGTAGTATTAACCAACAGCCTGACATTTATTTGTGGGAAGATTTTTCCTTTCCAATTAAATTTCTTTATGACTGTGCTGGTTTTAAACTGTGATATACCCAGAAAAGCCACGTTCTTTTTTTCCTAATCCAATATTGTAGGATCTTGATTAGCTTACTAGGGTCCTTTTAAAGGTGAGACATTTTAGAGATAATACAGTTGCTTGACAGCCAAAGGAGATGCAGACTTTGGAGATGTTGACAGAGAGAGTAGATGCCTAGACATAGACTGAAGATGCAGAACCCAAAAGACATCACCATGCATCTTCCCATGAGATGCTAAGGAAGCCAGAACCCAGAGTTTTGTCCCAGGGGAGCTAAGTGAATGCCTACTGTCACTTGGAGAAGAAAGCACTGACATCAGGAGCTGGAAGCAACAGAACCAGGAACAAGGACCAGCAGATGCCAACCACATGTCTTCCCATGTAACAGATATTGACCTTCCTTGAGTTAAGGTACCTTTGTCTGGATGTCTTAGTTTGAACATTTTTATGGCTTCAGAACTGTTAACTTGTAACTTAATACATTTCCTTTTTAAAAGCCATTCCACTTCTGGTATATTGCATTCTGGTAACATTTAACAAACCAATACAGCATCTATTCAGACTTTCCATTTCTTGTTGTAGTAATTTTGGTGATGTTTTTCTAAGAATTTGTCCATTTAATTAAATTATCTAATTTGTTGATATACAATCATTCATAGTATCCCCATGTTTTAGTTTCCTTCTTGCTAAAGTCAATACTTAGAATGAATTAGCTCACATAATTGGAATAGATGGGCTCATATCCCATTTGTGTAAGCCCAAATCAAGACATCATAAAATTGATGCTTTCTTCCTGGAAAATGGACAGGTCTAGAGCTAATTGCCAGCAATCATTGGTCCTTGGCTTTTCTCTTACATGGCAATACACATGGTGGCCCTTCCAGCCTCTCCCTTTTCTTCTGGATTCTGTTGTCATTCAGCTTCTGGTTGTCCTTCTGTGCCTTTTATCTCTCTCTAATCTTCCTTATAAAGACTTCAGTAAAAGGATTAGGACCCATCCTGGGCCACACCTTACCTAATGTTAAACCTTTCAAAATACCTTACTTACAAGGGTTTATATCACAGGAATGGATTAAATTTAAGAATATGTTTTTTGGAAGTATATAGCTCCAAACCCTCAAGTCCTTTATGGTCCTTTTTTATTTCTCTAAGGTCCGTAGTTATGTCCAGAATTACAAACAATTGTAATTATTTTGCTCTTCTTTCCTACCATTTCTTTAGGCAGACATCTCTAGTTTTGTTTTATTTCTATAGAGTTATAGTGAAATATTTGCCTCTGAACCTTACTTTGATTCCTATATATTTTTATCTTTGTTTTCTATTTTCTTTATCTGAAAATTTTTCTAGTTGACTGATAATTTCATTCGAATCACTGAACATATTTGTGTATGCTGTTTTATTTCCAAAATGTGTAAATTTACAAATATCATTTTGTTAATGATTTATATCATTCCTTTGTGTCTGGAAAATATACTTGCATGATTCCTTTCATTTTACCTTTAGTGAGGCATATTTTATGGCCTTTGACATGGTTTATTCTTGAAAAGGTCTCAGGTACACTTGAGAAGATTTTATATTAACTATTTTATTTGTCCTCTTGGTTCTCTTCATTTCTTCCTACAGATTTCATTGCCCCTCTGTTGTCATTTCCTTACTTTAATACAGCTTTGTTCTCATACACCTCCTTTGTGGTTATTGTCAATTAATTTTCTGTGTATTGTACAACCAACAATACAATTATATACATATAATTTATGAAATAGTTTTTTAAATTCATTTCAGAGAAAGAGAAGAAATATGAAATTTTACTATTTTTTATTGATTACCTAGCTACTTTAACCACCACATTGCTTGAGTGTATGTGTGCATGTGTTGTGCATTTGAATTGTTTTTAACTGGTGTTGCCTTTTTACAGCTGAAGAACATCCTTTAGTATATATTATAGGGCAGGTCTGCTAGTGAAACATTCTTTTGATTATTTTTTAATATGCTGGGAATGTTTTATTTTGTCTTCATTTTTGGAATGTTATTTTTTTTATTTGATAAAGGATTTTTGGTTGAGTTTTTCCCTCTCCCCACAAATTTCAATATGCCATCCCATTGACTTCTTGTCTCCATTTTGTCTAATGAGAAGTTAGTTGTTAATCTTTCTGATTTATCTTTTACAGGAAGAGTCATTTGGATCTTTCTGCTTTCAAGATCATCTCTTCACCTTTGGTTCTCAATATTTTTATTGTGAAAATCTAGGTTTGGATTTCTTTGCTTTATTCTTACCTGAAATTTATTAAGTCTCTGGATGTGTAGATTAATAGTTTTTATCAAATATTTTGAGTTTTCAGCCATTATGTCTTGAAATTTCTACTTGTGCCCCTTTAGTCTTCTCTTCTCCTTTCAATACTACAACTATGTGTATGTGGGAACATTTAATGATGTAACATATTTTCCTGAGACTCTACTGATTTTATCATTCTCCTCTCACTTTGCTCTTCAGATTGCATGAGCTTATTGGTCTATCTTCAAGTTCTCTGATTCTTTCTTTGGCTGGCTAAAATCCACTGTTGGATTTAGCCCTATTCCAGATTGCTAGCTGCTGGAGTGCAGCACACCAGAAATGGAACAGCTTTTAAAAAAGGGGAGTTTGTTAAGTTGCAAGTTTACAGTTCTAAGGCCATGAAAATATCCCAATTAAAGCAAGGATATAGAAATGCCCAATCTAAGGCATCCAGGGAAAGGTACCTTGGTCCAAGAAGGCCAATGACATTTGGGGTTCTCTCTCACCTGGAAAGGCACATGGCAAACATGATGATATCTGCTAGCTTTCCCTCCAGGTTTCTTGCTTCATAAAGCTTCCCCAGGGGTATTTTCCTTCTTTATCTCCAAACTTCTCTGGTTGCTTGGACCCTCATGGTTCTCTCATGTCTCTGTCTCTCTCTGCAAAATGCTTCTTCTTTTAAAGGATTCCAGTAAACTAATCAAGACCCACCTGGAATGGGTGGGGCCACATCTACTTCTAATGAAAGGTTTATACCCACAATTAGGTGAGTCACATCTCCACGGAGATAACCTAATCAAGTTTCCAACCTATAATACTGAATAGGGATTAAAAGAAACAGTTGCCTCCACAAAATTGAATTAGGATAAAAACATGGCCTTTCTAGGGTGCACACTCAATCCTTTGGAACCTAAAAAAAAAGTGTATATTTTTCCCATATACAAAATACATTTATTCCATCACAATATCAGAAAACCTTAAAGCATTTCAGTAACAATACAATTGCAATACAAAGTCAGAAACAGTACAAAATCTCAAAGTCAACTACAGGCAAGATCTAGTCTAAGGCAAAATTCTCCTCTGGCTCCTCTGGCTCTGGAACTGTAAAGCTCAGAACAAGTTATTTGCTGCCAACATACAAAGGAGGGAAAGTCATAGCATACATAACTCCATTTTCATAAGGACAAATTGGAAGGAACACAGGGGTCACTGGACCCAAGCAGTGAAATCCAAAGTCATTGGACTCTGAACTCCATTAGATTTCAAAGTCTGAGAGTCATTTATCCTGAGGGTTGTAGAAAGTGGCAGTCCCACCATTTCCCAGGGCCTATGCAGTGACTTGCCTCTCTCTGAATGCAGCCTTGGGGGACATTGGGAGACCACCTTTTTCTTGGCTCCACCCTTTTCAAGCATTGGGGCTGCATCCGGGCTCTCTGCCATCTCTGGGGCACACACTCAACCCCTCCATGTGGTGGCAGTCAGGCTCTTCCCCATCCCCAAGGAATGTGCTCTACCCTCTCCAAGGCCTGAGATGGCACAGCTCTTCCACTGGAACAAGGTGGAGAGCCTATCCTCTGCCTTTCGGGCAAAGTCATCCTCTCCAAGTGGTTAGGTGGATCCACTCTCCTGGCCAGAGGCTTTTTTCCTTTGATGGATCCCTTTTCTGTCCCTCCCAGTCAATGCTGGCAGTGGTTCTGTTTATACAGATCCTGCCACACTCTTGTTGAAGTAAGAAAGAATCATGCTCATCAGACATAAGGAGTTTCCACAGATCCTTCCAAGATAACTCCATCTCCAGTCCTGGCTTTCTCTGAAATGACTGACTGGTTCCACATTTGGCCAAATGCTCACATGGGGCACTATTCTCTGGGGTCTCCCTTCCTGGAAGCCCATAATTTTCCAGAACTTCAATTTCTGGTTTCTTTGTACCCAAGAGTTTAGTTCTCAGCTTATCTCTTTCTTGTTGCATTTTACTATAAGCTGCAAAGAGAAACCAGGCTGCATTTTCCACATTTAATTTGAAAATCTCTTATGCTAAATATCCAAGTTCATGGCTTTTAAAATCTTCCTTCTAGCTAGAGCCACTAGTCAATTTTGCCAGATTATCTGCCATTTTAAAACAAGAATTGTCTTCCTTCCAGTTTGTAATAACATGTGCCTCATTTTTGTCTAGAGCCTCAGCATAGGTATCTTTAGAGTCCATGTTTCTACCAACAATCTCTTCAAAGATTTTTAGGTATTCACAATGAAGCACTAATGACTCTTCTAGAATCTTTCCCTTATCCATTAAAAAAACTGTTCCAGCATGTTTGGCAATTGCAAACTGCAGCAACACCCCACTTCTTCAGTTCCAAAATCTGTTCTAGTTTGCTAGCTGCCAGAACATGATACACCAGAAATGGAATGACTTTTACAAAGGGGGAATTTATTAAGTTGCATGTTTACAGTTCTAAAACCATGATAATATCCCAATTAAAGCAAGGATATAGAAATGTCTAATCTAAGGCATCCATGGAAAGATACATTGGCCCATGAAGGCTGGCGACATTTGGGGTTTCTCTCACAACTGGAAAGGCACATGGCAATATCTATTCGCTTTCTCTCTAAACTTCTCACTTCATGAAACTCCCCCAGGGTGTTTTCCTTCTTCATTTCCAAAGGTCTCTGGTTGTGTGGGTCCTTGTTTTTCTCATGGGTCTCTCATGACTCTGTCTCCATGGAGATAATCTAATCAAGTTTCCAATTTATAGCACTGAATAGGGATTAAAAGATTGGATTAGGTTAAAACATGGCTTTTCTAGGGTCCACAAATCCTTTCAGACTGGCACCAGCCATTATACTGAATTTTTTATTCTGGTTATCATACTTTGCAACCATAGAATTGACATTCATTTGGCTCTTTTTAAAAATAATCTTTATCTTATTACTTATATTCTTTATTTGATGAGACATTATTATGCCTCCACTTAAGTTTTTAGATATGGTTTTCTTTAGTTCTTTAAACACATTTACATAGCTGCTTCAAAGTCTTTATCAGCTATGCACACCACCTGGGCAATTTCTATTGCCTGACATTTTCCCTTTTCGTAGGTCACATTTTCTAGCTTCTATGCATGACTCAATTTTTGTTGTTGTTGAAAACTGGGAATTTCATATATTATATTGTAGAACCTCTGGATACTGACCCCCCACTTTGGGATTAATGTTTTTGTTGCATTTCACTTAGCCATTGGTTTTCTTTGTTTAGTTATTTGGTTAAAATAATCCTGTGAAAACCATTTTCCTTGCAGTGTGCACCATATCTGATTTATCTATTCAGTTTTTTGTCCCTTGATTTTCTTTTATATTTGGACTACCTAGGGGTTGCTCCCTTGCAATCTATGGCTCATTACCTTGAAGGCATAAGCTACTTACTGCTCAAAAGTTGTGTTGAGCCCCTTTAGCTAGTCAAATCTTTACACTTTACCATTGGTTATTTGTGAGACCTACATTTTTTTGTCATGGATAATGTAGTTTACATTTTTACTTTACATTGAACAAGGGCCAGGAAACTCAGAGTTTTCAATGGACTGAGCCTTTTGAAAGGCTATGAGCATGCACACAGTTTTCCAGACTGCCGGTGAAATGTATGATTTTATTTTTACATCTGGCTTCCTAGGAGTTGCCCTTGGTTCAGAGTAGTTTATTGTTCAGTCAGTTTTTGGTCAGAAGTTGGATTTAAGCCCCTGTGGTATGAAGCCTCTACTTTGTGTTGCCTTCTGTATGTGACTTGGTGCATGCTTTCAAGTCTGCCCATGCTCTATTCTGATTGCTTCTGGGTGGGTGCAGTTTAGGGCTTTTTGCATAACCCCATTTATGCAAATTAAAAGTTTAATCCCAGGTGGGTATTTTACCTGTCCCTTTCCCTGCCTCTTGCTATTCAATTTTGTCCGTTCTGCCATTCCACTTGTATCACAGAACTACAAACCAACTCTTAATTACTCTGCACCAAGATCTTCACTGTTTTCAGCAATGTCCTTTGGCAAGGAGTTCTCCACTTTCTGATCCAAATAAAGTCATTCCCAAGAGGCAGAGTCCCATTAGGCAGAGCTACATAACTCTTTTGTCAATATATCCTGCCTTGTTTAGAAGCCCCTGTGTCACTGTCCTGGATCTGAGGGTGGGTAACCATTTTCCTGGAGTGACACCCCATTCTTTGAGTAGGCACTAGTCGATGGGGAGTGGCAAGCCTTGGTATTCTCCTTTGCCCTTCTGTCATGGAACCTCCTTCCTATGAGAGAGTTAGAGTCAGGGTGGTCAGTTTCTCAGTATTCTTGATTCATGGACTGCTGGGGCTGATGTAGAGCTTCTGTCCTGTTAAATGGGGTCCAGGTGGAGGATGGTAGCCCACATCCTCTTGGCAGCACCTGCCTGGAACAGAACATCTAAACACAGAGCTGGGGAGGGGGCAGCATGGGTAATGACACCTGCAGGCTGACCCTGCCAAGGTGAAAAATAGTCCCAGGCTCCAGGGAGGTGTGAAGGAGCCCCATTCTATCTTCCTTACTGCATTTCCTCAGAGTATGGTGTTCAGGGTAGAACTTCCTTAACACGGAGCACTTAGGATGAGGAATGGGTTGTGGCTCAAATGCCATAATACCTGATAGCTGTTATTGAGATTTAGTAGTTTTTTTTCAATGAATATTTTTCATTTGCTTTTTGTGCATAGGGCAATTTCTAGATATGGTAAATGATTACTTTTAATAATTTTCAACATTTAAGTATTTGTTTTGCAAGGGAAAGTTTCTGTCCAACTACTTAATCTGTCTCTCTGGAGAGTCTATCCCTCCAGCCTTCTAAGTGACATATTGTGACCAACACAATTATACCTAAAAATCTTGTTTTCTAAGCAGATGAAGTAGTAAAATATTCCTCATAGTGATGTTTAACTTTAAGTGGTATAGTCTAACTTATGTTTAAATTCTTAATATTTCCAAATCTCCCCATATATATTAAAGTTTTCTTTCTCTTCTTTCTAAAACAAGCAGCTCTTCCCTTAATTTTATAGCCTCTGTTTGACTCAAATTCAAAAGCAGGACTAATGTTATGATGACTGATCAATAAGTCATATTGGGAAATCATATATGGATTATCAGCATACTTCATATTTATAATTTTTGAATATCCCCATTGACCTATGGATCAATGAACTGGCCTCATTTTCTAAAAGACTCTAAATATTTTTCCCATTTTAATGTTCAACTTGCTTTTATTTCACTGGCAGCTGCCTCTCTTAAAAGCTAACAAATTTGTCTTTTATGTGGTGTGAAATAAGCTATTCATAAGAAGTTGTATATATTTTTCTAAAGTAGAGAACATAGACCAATATCTGTGTGTGAGTAGCACATTTAGAGTATCTTATGTAGCTACTGGAAGTGAGTGAACACTACCTGAGAAGAGGCAACATAAGTCATTATAGTATGCAAGGAAGAGATTTCTTAAAAAAAAAAGATGAACAAATTCAATTTATCCATGTTGATGTTTCCAATAGCCCTCCTCCTTCATTAAGTTTCATATTACTTTAATTATTTATGAACATTCCTACCAAGATACCTTAAATTACTAGCAATCTAAGATTACTCAAATGCACAAAACACCTCAGTCTCATTTCAAGTATTAAAATGATTCCAAGTTAAGCTGCATTCACTGAAAATTCCTCTTTTCTACTTGATCATTATACCTGGGTTGCAGCATATTAGAGTTCTAACTCAAAGGGAGGAGTGGTAGTTGTTTTCCCCTTCCAATATTTTCAATTATTTTGGTAGTCTTCTAAAATAGATATAACTACTTGCAAATTTTAGTCTCACAGTACAGAGATGAAGTTTTGTTATAACATTTTCATTCAATTTTAGTATATTTTTCCCAAATTATAGGACAAACATTAGAATAATCAATCAGCTGACAGCACAGATATCTCTCTCTATTTGGACCAAAGCAAAGAAATGGAACCCAAATGAGGCTGTTACACAAATTTTTCAGACCTAGCTTTCTTTCTACCAACACTAATATTCTGAATCATGGTTTAGTTTTACATACAGAGATGTCATTCTGGGGCAATGCACCATTTTAGAACCCTAAGTGATTGATTCATATGCCTTACATTATAAAGTTTGAGTATGTCAATTATGAACCATGAAGTTGGAAAGGTGGACCCATATGACTCCTTAAACACAGAATATTTATCAAGAAGATACATTTTAAGAAAGAACATATAAAATTGAGAATCTTAACATCTAATCCTTTAAAATGAACTCTGTCCATATATTACCAGAAAGACTTCATCTAATTTCAGAGATGTGCACATCCTACTTGAAGACCTTCAGGGAACACAAGTAAAACTAGAATTGCTTGTCAAACAGAATGTATCTTTTAAACTTTACTAGGTTCATTTCAATCTGTTTTCCATTATTTTACCAGTATGCACACCTCAAAGCCTGCAGTGAGGACTCTCTATTGCTTTATATTCTTGCCAACACTTGATATTATTTATATTAATATTAATTTTAAGTATTGCTAATTTACTGGTGTCAGCAAATATAGTCTGCGTTGTTGTAGTCATTTTAAATTTATTGTTTTCCTTTGTAGCCTACCTGTGGTAAATGTTTGTCATATTCTGTGCATACTAAAAAAATAATACTTATTTTAGTGCTGTTAAATATATGTATTTTCTATATATCCATTATTTACATCTTGTAAAATGCGTTGGTTAAATTATTTATCTTATTTATTTTTGTTTATTATTTATTATTATTATTTATTTTATAAATTCATTGTTGAAAAAGCATAGGTTTATTTCTCCCACTAATTTTGGATTTCTCCATTTTCTCCTCGTACTTCTGTCATAATTATTTTTTGTAGGTTTTTTTTTTTTTTTTTTTTACATGGGCAGGCACCAGGAATTGAACCCGGGTCCTCTGGCATGGCAGGCAAGCATTTTTGCCTGCTGAGCCACCATGGCCCACCCTTTTATAGATATTTTTATGGACACCTTTTAAGATTAAGGAAGTTACTTTCTGCACTTAATTCAGTAAAAGAAATTATCATGAGTGGTTACTGAAGTTTATCATATACTTTTATGTATATTTGTTGAGATAACTATGACTTTCTTTTTCTCTATAAATTTATAAATATGGTTCATTCTATTGATAACTTTTTGAATGTTACAATATTGCATTCCTGGAAAACTTTAGTTGTGATTTATTAGACTTTTAAAATATTCTTGGATTCAGCTTGCTAATTAAATTCATGGAAACCCAAACTTCTCCCCCCTGAATTTTCATATTTCTTTACTTGCATCTCTTTTGTGTCACTTCATTCTTTGAATTTTGGACATGTTTATTTTGGTGAATTTCTCCTCTGTAGTCTAAGTGCATTGAGGGCGACATTCATATTCAACTCATAATTTTATTCCTATAACATTTAGCAAAATTTGTGAGACCCAATAAATATCAGAATTTAAAAAATGTTTTTTCTTCTATTCATTACAATTCAATTACAATAAGATAAGTTTAAACAACTTGGGGAAATAAAATATTTTAGTTTGTGGGAAAAAATATAAAATATTGTGACTTTTAATATATATGTAGATTTAACAAATACTCATAACATTAATTGACTAAATTAATTAATATTTCAGTTTAGAAAAGCATAGATAGTTTTTAAGCAAATGTAAAATATTTTAAATGATGCATTTAAATATATAAAATGATGATTTTGAATAAAATATTTAGCGTCAAAAATATTTGTAACCTTTAACTTTTAGAGATGATTTCCACATATTTTCTGCTTCAATCTGATACAATAGACTTATACATAAAAAATAACAACCATCACTGTCAGTGATTTCAAAATAGAACACATAGCTTATCCTGTTGTCAGTTTAATTTGGTATAAATGGAGCTCAAACCAGGATTCAAATTATTAGATTATAAAGTTCTTCAGTGTGTCACTGGCACTAACAACCCACTCTTTTAGGATGGGTTTAGAAAGAAGAAGACATGGTTAAATGCCTAAGAATTGCTTCTGCATTCCATCATCTAAAGTGAATTTTAAAATTCTGATATTGGGAAATATTTTAAATCCTAGAATTCTCTGAGTACATAAGCAAATCAACTAGAAACTCTAAATCATTTTCCAGCAAAAGTGTCTGGGATGAATTTCATCAGGAATAATTTCCCTCTTACATATGCCCTAAATTGAATTTCCCTCAATTCATTTTTATTATTTTTAGACTGCATTCACCTTTCCACATGTTCACATACCTTTGTATAAACTATATTAAAGGTCCTTCACATACCTTTGTATAACCCATATGAAAGGTCCTCACATTGTATCTCATGTAGACCATAACTGTATTTAAATTCTTTTCAGGGTTGAGGGGTGTCTTTTTTTTTTAGTTGCTTCCTTTCTGTTAGGATTGTTAAACAGTTGTGGAAAAAGCAAGGGAATTCCAAGACACAATATGTTCTAGATATGCCAGAGTCTAAACTGTATTTTATGGATTAAGTTTGAATAACTTACCAAAGTTTTCGGCATTCTCTGAAATCAGCACAAAGGGATCTTTATGAATCTAATGTATATCAATGTTTCTCCTCTCCAACTGAATATGTTGTTTAATTTATTCCATTTTTTCATATCTTGCATCAAAAATAAGAAGTCCCTGTGTCTTTCCATAAATAATACATGGATTCATTTCCCAGACCATGCACCCACAGCCCCCCGCAAAAAAAAAAATACATGGAGCCATAAATAAATACTTTATCACAATAGCGTCCAATGCCTTTAAAAAAAAACACCTTCTCAAAAGTGGGTCCTGGATTCACATGTGCAAACAAAACAGGCCCCTTTATGTGGAATAACAGAGAAGCAATTTTTTTTTTATTATTAAGTGACAATACCTTACTAGTGAATTGCAGTATTTGAAATTTGCACTCTAAAATATGGTTTGGAATTCATAGCACCAGAAGAAGACATTGGTTGCTAAATGAACCAAATGGCAATCATGAAAGGGTATGAGGTGTTCATAGGTATTTGATAAAATTCTGTTTGAATATGACAGTTATTGATAATTCTCTTAGGATATTCTCCTTAGAAAATGAATATTAAGGTCAATGACATCTACTGAAGTTAAAACACTACATTAATAAAGTTCATTTCCCCCACATATTCTTTCAACAAAAAATATTTTTAGTAAGGCCTTATGACTCACATTTTAACAGCCAATTTACTATACCACCTGATTGCTTTCTGAACCTGCTTGAAGAAATGAATTATCAGAGTCAGGCCATATAAAGGTTTGTGGGCGCACACACAAATGACTATGAGTTTTCAGAGCAGAACTGATAAAACTATCCTCTCTTTTATCACTCTAATACTGTTTTTTCATTTGGAGAAAAGCCCATATTTTGAATGAATTTTAATAGTTTAATCGTGCTGATGAATGACATGAGTCAAACTAACCACCTAAGAAAGTTAAATACACTCAAGTAAAAAGGTAATGAATTGAAAAAGCTAGAGCATTTAATTCTAGTTTGGGAATCATGCCCAAGTTTTCAATAAATGAGTAATGGAAATGTTTGCAAAATAATAATCACTCTTTCAAATAATGAGCTTGCTGTCAGTATATAATCACATTGAGTAATTAGATTGCAATGAATTGAGTTGCGAGGTCACACATATGCTTGAGCTTTCGGCATGGCCAGGGACCTCTTCCAGGGGCCTCTCTGAAGCCACTTGTTTAGGTCAGGTTAGAAGAGTTTCTACACTAATTGCTACAATTTCCTTTTATAGTTTTACTCATTAGATCAAAAAGTTATTAACCAGTATGTGCAATGAGAAGGGAAAGAAGAGCGAGCCAAGGAGAAAGGACCCATTAGTTTGATTATATGCACCATGCTGCTAGCTCACAGATTCTTGTCTGATTCCAAGTTCAGAGTCCTGGCTATTTTAGCACCATGCCCCAGGCTGAAATAAATACTTCTTCCCCCGTCTACCTTCTTTTCTCTAACATGATCTCTCCAAACTCTTACAGGGTAATTTAATTTTTTCTCTCACCCTGCTTCCATCTTTCTCTTTCTTTCTCATATATATATATATAGGAAATATATGTGTGTATATAAATATATGTATATAAATATATATACACATCTGTTGTTATTTTGCTTTGTTTCAGTAAGAAGTTAACTGGGTGTACTTAAACTGCCCCCTCTGTCTCTCTTATGGGCGAGGGCAGCTGAAATCTTGCATGGGTTCTTTTATTTTGAGATAGCTACTTGGATAGTGTCTGGTTAACCAAAGATTTGGAAAGAGTTTTGTGTAGAATTGGATGCTCACTCTTGATTTTTTTCCCTCCCAGTGTTTTTCCCCTCATTTCTGCTTTGCATCCACTCTGATCTCTGTTCTGTAACATACTTCAATCCAGAATGCTTCTATTTAAGTTGACCATAGCTTGAACTGATGTCAAATGCCAAAAAGTCCTGACTCTCCCACTGCCTATCCTTTCTTTGAAGAGAACATACTTAAAAGAGAGTTGTACTGATTTGAGCCTCACTGCTATCATTGGAGCAGAATCTGGCATTTTCTGTTAAATCTGAATACATCTGTACTTTATAACTGAATAATTGTATCCTCAGTTATATATTAATTAAAATTCTATGTACACATGCACTGAGGAAAACGAAAATTTCCATAGCACATTTATTGGTAATAGTTAAAAAGTTCCAGACATTCAAATGCTATGAACAATAGAACGGCTATCACATTTGTGTACATTCATGCAATGGAATATTATTCATTAAGAACAATGGAATGATTATAGACATAATGAAATGGGTGAATTTTAGGGAAGAAACTCCCACATTTCTTGTGAAAAAAATGGTGCAAAAACACATTAATAACTGCACTTATAAAAATTCAGTAATAGAAAAAATTAAAATATGGTGATGGAAGCCCAAATCTTGGTCCCTTTGTGGGGGTAGGGTGACCACTTTGATTTTTAGTGGAATGCAGAGTGGAATTTTCTTTTTTTTATTGTTCAATTTGTTGTGACACACTGAGCTGTGAATTATGATCTGTACACATTTTTGTATGTATGTTATACTTCAGCAAAAATGTAAAAATAATTAAAACTTTGAGAAACTCAAAAAAGTTACATTACATGGTATATAAAAAAACAAAATTGTACTTGTATGTAAAAATAATGATTCATGCAATGCCATGCTTCGCAGCTGAATATCATCGAAAGATCTCAGAGATATATCTTAAGTCTTAAAAAAATCTATCTCACAGAATAATGAATATTCATTAGTTCATTTAAAAAAACCAAATGCATATATGAGTAGATATTAAAGAAAGAACTGAATAAATGCATGCTGATTTTATAAGGTGGATTTTCATTTTTTTCCATATATTTAATTTACTTATATATTGTACAATAATATAAAAAATAGACTCAATGATTAATTGTTTCTCGAGAAGGAAGTTGTAGATTAGGTGAGTATAGGAAAGTACCATGAGGCAGTTCTCTTGTGTCAATGGAATAATTTTATACCTTGAGTGTGGCATGTCACATGAATCTATTACATGGGATATAATTTTTTAGAACTACAAATACACACACTATGCACACACATACACAAAGGAGTGCACATAAAAACAGTGAAAACTGAAAGAGTTCCATAGTCTTAACAGTATTGTATCTGTGTTAATTTTGTGGTTTTGCTCTTATACTACACCATTGGAGTAAGTTTGGAATTTCACAAAATTTTACGTACTATTTTTGCAACTTCCCACATGGGCATAATTATTTCAAATTTTAAAATAGTGTTAAAAAGAAAGAACCAATATTTATGTGAACTTTAAAATATTTATTTTCTATACACACTGTTCAGAAATTTATGCCATCATTTAAATTATCATAAGTTTTTACATAAGTAAATGACTATATTGTTTTGATGAAATAAAGATATATTATCAAAAACTCATGTACCTTTACACAATAGAAAAAATGCATTTTGAATTTGAAGTAAGATAGAAATAGTTTATTTAACCCATATTATCTACAATTTTAATATATAAAAATAGGGGGTTTAAAGAGAGCACCAAAATAATCACCATCATTTGACATTTGCTGTATCATATTTATGTAAATTTTCAATAAATGCTAGATAGTATATAGATTTCAATTATTAATTATACAATTTGTTATCTCCATCCAACCTGAAATTCTGTCTTATATATTTGAGTCTATTTATTCATTTACTTTGAGGGGTGTTTATCCATATATTTGGACTGATTTTACCATTTATTTTGCAATTTATATTTACTTTTCATATATTTTATTTCCTTTTTTTGATTTATTTAACCTTTTTGGGGATAAATTGAATTAGTTTTTCCTTGTTTTCCCTCTGTAATAATTTGTAGTATTTAAATTGAAGTTCTACTAATTAAGTAGTTAACCTCAATTTTTCATGTATATTTGATATTACATTTTTCTAACACATGTAATGTCCAAGAAAATACAAAATTATTATGGAAGGGTTCATTGTTTTCAAGTTTCCTTCTTATTTGCTTTTGGTTTTTATAAATTTAATTGTCAATTAAAATGTATTATAAAATATTTACTTTTAGCCATTTAATGCAGAGTTTTTGAGCACCTACTATATGCTAGCTATTATTCTAAGTCCTTGGGATATGCATGTACTAGCAAAACAACACAAAACAAAAACCCTGCCATGATAGTGTTGACATCTTGGTAGGTAAGATAGACAGTAAATAAAATGCATAATTTTAAGTAAATAATATGGTATGTTGAAAAGTGTATGAGTTCCTGACAGCATAATAATTACACCTAATTTCACTACCATAATTCACACCCTACAATAGACTTCTGTTTCTCAGATGTCTATGCATGTATTAGGAAGGCTCTGTGATCCAAGCTGTTTGTTCATGTATGTGTCAGTCAGTTGGAGGACAGCTGGTTTTGGTCACACTTAAGTGGACTTTGCTGTAATATGCAGGTGGTGTTCACATTTGCTCCTCATATTTCCATGTTCTTGGGACCGGCAGGCTAGGAGGACATGCTCTCATGGTGATGATATCGGAGTAAAAAAACAAGCTCCACTGTGCAAGAAAATATACAGCCTTTGCTTGAATCCATCTGTTAACATCCTATTGGCCAAAGAATACATTCTAAATTCAAAATAATTCTCATAGGTCCAGGCCCATAGTCAAAGGCAGAAAGCTAGCTTTCACATGGAGTGTGAAGGATGAGAAAGATTAAATACATTATTTATGTATTTAATAATGTAATCTACTACAAGTATCAAGGTGCTTCAGGAAAATCACATAGGTAAAAGGAATTGGAAATGTGGGGAGAAGGCAGATTGTGTTAAATAGTGTGGTCACTGAAATAATCTTGAAAACCTTGACATTTGAGCAAAGACTTGACTGTGGTGAGAAAGTGAGCCTTGTATCTATTTTAAGGAAATATATTCCAATACATTTGGAATAATTCCAGTGTACTTAGTATTTGGCAGGGAGTGTAAGATAAAATTAGAGGTAAGGGAGGTCACTGAATCTTGTCAGTATTTAAAATGTTAGAATTTTGCTTTGACTCCTGGGTGAAATTGTTGGGCTTTGACCAGCAGAGTGCAAGATCAGATTTAAAATGATTACAGTCACCTGTTTTAAACATAAATACATGGAGATTTTATCTGTCATGGGCCAAGGTAGGAGCTAGGGTTAAAACAAGACCTGAGGAATTTGTTGGGAGCAGCTGGCTGTCAGGGTGCTGGCACAGTAAACTGTAGTGATTGTTATCTGCTTTATGTAGAACAGTCTGGGAGGAAGAGAACGTTTGTTTACCCCAAATGGTTATCTTAAGTATGAGGGGGGACCACTGAAAGATAAGCACTGTGTTCCCTCAGGAAATGCATGCATGCCTTTTGTCACCCTGCAGTATGAATATAAGCAGGATCTGGTTAAGAATAAAATTGTCTTCAGACCCCCGATCCTGTCTCTTTCCTTTTACTTTAACATTCCTTAGAGTCATAGCTGCAGCCAACAGGCCTTGTAAGAAACCAATTGCCATATTGAAATTGGGTAATTTGAACTTCACTATGAAACATACTATTTCACAATTTTTACTTTCTAATACTTCATCCTTTGTTCTGGGTGATTTCCTCATTTCTGGTCATCAGCTCATTAATTCTCCATTTACCCTCATTTATTTTATTTTTATTCTCATGGAAGGAGTTTTCCCTCCCATTCCACCATGCACACATAGAAATACATGCTATTTTTATGATTTTTAATCAGTTAAGTCATGGTACCTAACCTCCTGTTTTACTGTCTCATGATCTCTTACCCTTATTTTAAGTATATTATCCCTTCCTTTATCTTTGATTATCTTAAGCATATAGACTCAAACCATTGAAACATTGCTCTATTATTTTAAATATTCATGGACAAATCTATCCATTTATGGAATTTGTTGTATGTGTTTCCTATCATCACCTTTTCTTTGATATATTATAATTTTACTTTTAGTGCTTAGCTTTCCTGGGACTATTTTTTCTCTTCTTATTCCAATCTTATATACCTCAATGGACATACGATCAGTAGCTGGGGCTACTTATATGAAGGGCTTTAGGTTGCAAGACAGATCCCTAAAATTAAGAGAAGTAGAAACTGTCTTCTTGGTAGTTTTGCTATCCTTGCTACTTTCTTCTTCCATCTTTAAGTAGTTAGGTTATGGTCACTACACAAGGTTGGCTGCTGGCCTTTGTAGTGACACTCCCCACTTGCTGCATCCTAAAACAAACCACAAACAAAACAAAGCAAGCCAAAATACAAAAAAATAGATGCACAACTTTTTCAAGTTTCCTCCCATCATGGAATATGTTAGGTCTGTTTTTGTTAAGGATTGGAAATTTACTGTCCCTACTGTCTGATCCTGGTTTTGGAATCCCTTAGATCATTCTGTGTTCAGTCCACAGGTATTACTATGTTTGTCCTTCCATTTCAGGCCCTTGACCTTATTGGATGTTGATCATGACCATGCATTTCATACTAAAAATACTGTGCAGCAAGTTATGCATCATGGAAACACAGGCTCAATTGTGACAGAAACTTCTAGCCGATGATTAGTTTTTATTTACACAGCACAAAGGGTCCAAAAGAGCCAGGGAAGAGATCCCATCCTGGCTGATACCTTGGGTAGGCCAATTGCTCAGGTCAGGGTGTGTGGATGGCAGCTGGGGATGGGGAGAGAGGGGATACCACTGAAAGTTCCCACTCTGAGAAGCAGCTAAGGCCCCTTGTTCCTGGTTTCTGGTTTAAATTAAGTTCAGGCAGCTCCATTAGCCCTAAAGCCTTCCTCCAAGCCATGGAAATGAGACATATGAATTATCTGCGCACATGATAGAAAGGGAGGGGTTGGGTAGTGACAGCTGGAAGATGACATTAGGCATGTCTGTGACATCTCCTACTAATACCAAATACATTCTCTATGGAAAGAGCTTGACACTTCTTCACTCCACTAAAATACACTTAAAATCTTGGCACCCAAGGACTAAGCTTACCCCTTGTAGAATATGGTGATGCTCTGGTGATGGTGAGATTTTCTTGAGGTCAAATAGGATGTTATATAAAATAAATAAATGAATACATTGAAAGAAGGTAAATAGTAAATTGAAAGAAAAAGTCTTTATACATATTTTTAAAAAATCTTTTCCTTTATTACTTTAATCTAATGGTAAAATTAAATCCTGATTATATAGATAATTTAAGTCATATATTTAATAGAATGAGTTCTGCTGGCTGCAACTATCTGGATATTCTGAAGAAAAGTCAAAATCCTCTTTCTTGAATGCTTTCTCCTTATACATCTGTAAAGTGGCATTATCACCTGTTCTATCTTTTTTTTCTGGATTAATATTGGTATTCCATGGGTTGCTTATGAAGATGCTTTGACATATTTGCATGTCTATAAATACATGCAGTATGTTGATTTGAAAGTGTCGTTTACCCCAGAAAAGCCATGTCCTTTAATTGTGATTCAGTATTGTAGAGTGGGAACCTTTGGTTAGATTGTTTCCATGGAGATTGACAGCACTCAATTGCAGGTGTGAACCCTTTATTAGATTGTTTCCATGGAGATGTGGCATATACAATTGTGGGTTTTCTATTAGATGGTGATGTGATTGCCCATTCAAAGTGGGTCTTGATTGGTTTGCAGGAATCTTTAAAAGGGAGACCTTTTGGAGAAAGCACAGTTGCTTTAGAGCCAACAGAGATGCAGACATTTGGAGATGCTTGGAGTGCTGACAGAGAGAGCAGATGCCAAGATACGGATGTTGGAGATGCAGAACCCAGCAGACGTGGCCATGTGCCTTCCCATGAGATGCTAAGCAAGCCAGAACCCAGATTTGTGTTATAGAGGAGCTAAGTAAAGGCCCACAGATGCTTAGAGAGGAACCCATTGACATCAGAATCTGGAAGCAATAGAACATGGGAAAAAGGATGAGCAGATGCTAACCACATGCCTTCCCATGTGACAGATATTGACCTTTCTTGAATCAGATTATCTTTCTCTAGATGTCTTAGTTTGGACATTTTTATGGCCTTAGAACTGCAAACTTGTAACTTATTAAATCCCCTTTTTAAAAACTGTTCATTTTGTGGTATATTGCATTCCAACAGCATTTAACAAACTAAAACATGCAGTATCTATTATAACTTTCATTCCTTGAAAATATATATAATTTTAGGTTCTATTTGTCTGTATATTACATTCTTATTCTGAAACAATAGCCATAGCTAATAATGTTTTTCTCAACTTCTTTAACTGTGTTACGTTCTTAAGTTTCTGTGATGTGAATAGAATATTCACTGGTTGAAGAAACGTGTTTGTACACTTTGAATACATTAAAGTAATTTTCATTACACCTTGCATTAGTGTGGTACATTTGTTACAATTAATGAAATAACATTATACAATTGAACTATTATGTATAGTTTATCATTTACATTAAGGTTTACTGTGTTGATAATAGGATGGTATATGGTAAATCTGTATTTCATGCATGAATTGTTGTAAAGGTACAGCTTCTCTAATAAAAAATACTTTCCACAATTTTTCATAAGATTTATGTGTTACACTGGAGGCAACCTCTCCTGTACAAGGTTAATATTTAGTTTAGATGTAATGTGCTGGGGAGAATTTGTTGTGTTTATTATAGTCTTTAAAAAGATGTTTTAATCTATTATTATTATTATATAATTTCTCTGAAGCATTCATTACCTCCAAATGCAAACTCTTACAATTAAATTCTGTACAAAGTTTTATAATTAATGTTCTATTTTTACTTCTAAATAAATGCAGCAACTTTTCTTCCTAATGTATATTTTTGGGAAAACATCTACTTAATCTGATGAAATAAGTTATCTGCTTTAAAAATTGTGAATGCCTGTCTTTTCCCCTGTGTTCTACAAAAAAGCTGCAGGCCATTCTGTAAGTCTCATGTAGTATTTTAAGCTTATGAATTTTATTATATCTTTATTTGATATTTCTAAATAGTGACATTCTGTTTTGTTCCATTAGGAAAAATTAAGTGTTTAACTTTTCAATTCGGTTGATTCTAGGAAGATGAAGTGGATGTACTTTTTCCTTTTGCTATCACTAAGAATAACTAGAAACACTGGACATAATATATAAAGCAGACATAAGAAACTTCTGAAAAGTAAAGAGAAGAAAGGAAGGCAGACCTGCCAGCAATTTCAGGAAACCAGGAAGAGTGTGGTGGTGACTTACCTAAGCTTTCATTTTTGCTTCACAATTCCCCCAGACCTAGAACCGAAGATGTCTGCAAAACCCCACAAACACCGAGAGAAACCCAGAACAAACAAACAAAAAGCCCCTCTAAAAGTGTACAATTATCTTAAAATAAAAGTTTAATTTGAAAAAAATCAAGATTATAAAAGACTTCGGCTACAAAAAAAATTCTCATTTTGCATGTTTGCCTTAGGTCTTATCAAACAAAACATTTGGTGTGAACAAAGGCAATCAATTTAATTCAACAGATGTTTTATTTAACATTCTGTTGTGATGATTACAGATTCACATGTAGCTTAAGAAATAATACAGAGGGATCCCATGATCCATTTCCCAGAAGGGCAGCATCACAACCACGACACTGGCCCTGGTGCCATCCACAATCTCACTCACACTTCTCCAGTTGTGCTGGCGTTCATGTGGGTACCTGTGTGCGTGTGTTTAGTCTGCACAATTCCATCACATGTGCATGGTCCTGAATCCACCACCAGTCAATGTGCTGAACAGTCCAACCACAAGAATTCCTCCTGTTGCCCTTTTATAACCACTTGTGCCGCCCACCCACATCCCTAACACTTGCAAACTACTAACCTGGCCTCCACATATAAAAATTTTGTCACTTGAAAAGGTTATATACATGGAATCCTACAGTATATAACTTTTGAGATTGCCTGTCATAACTCAGCATAATTTCTTCCAGAGTCACCCCAATTGCTGAATGTGTCAATAGCTTGTTCCTTTGTATTGCTTTTGCATCCCATGGTATGGACGTACCACAGTTTGTTAACCGTTCACCGTTTGAAGCACATCTGTGGTTTTTCCAGTTTGGGGTTATTACTAATAGAGCTGCTATGAGTATTTATGTACAAGAGTTTGTGTGAACGTGCGTTTATATTCGTCTGGGAAAAATGTCCAAAAGTGCCGTTGCTGGGTCATATGATAATTGCAATTTTAGTTTTATGAGAATATGCCTCACTGTATTCAGAGTGGTTGCACCATTTTGAATTCCCACCAGCAGTGTAGAAGTGATCCAATTTCTCTGCATCTTTGCTGGCATGTGTCTGTGTCACTTTTTTTTTTTAATTTAGCCATTTTGATAGGTGTGTAGTGTAGTTTTAATTACATTTCCCTGATGGCTTATGTTTTTATTTAAGTCTGTGATCCAATTTGAGTTAAATTATATGAGGTTCAGGCTAAGCTTTCTTTTTTTCTCTCTCAGATATCCAGTTGCTTCAGCACCACCTGTTGAAAAGGAATAATCTTCTTCCATTGAATGGCTTTTGCATCTTTGTCAAAATCATTTAAGAATTTTTATGGCTGTCTATTTCCGGGTTCTCTAGTCAACAGAATTCTTCAACGGTGTTCATAATTATGCCAGGTGTTGGAGCTCCTGAATTGAATCAGCCATTATCTGATGGCTGATCTAATGAAGTGGCCATTATCTTCAGAGTGTGACGGGGGCAGAGGGTCTGTGTAAGTAGATGTGATAGAATATAAAGGAGACTTGAGCTTGAAAGCTGTATCTGTGCAGATTTGGGGCAGAAAGGAGGGAGGAGTCAATGTTGCATAAAGAGGGAGATGTCAGGAAGGGCTCTCAGAACAAGCTTAAATGAGTGATGAAGTGAATAAGGGGGAGGGAGCATTCCAGGTACAAGCAGAAGTCAATATCCTTAGCAGCTTTAATATGCAAAGTACAGAGGTGTGAAATGGCCTGGGACTTTTGGAGAGCTACAAAGAGTTCCATACAGCCTAAGCATAAGAGTCCAAGTGGCCTGATGAGAAAGGTTGACTTGTATTAGGAAGGTAGAGCATGAAGACCTGTTTAACAGTCGAAGTATTTTGGCAAAAAGGAGATATTAGCTAGTTTTAGGGTACCGGGTGACATGCTCAGTATAAAAGAAAGTATTCTAGGCCTCATATACCCTTCTCAAAAATCAATTAAACTGTATATGTATATAGCCCTTGCACTTTCCCTTTCATTTCTTACAAATGGATTTTTTTTTGTCCCTGTATGTTCTGAATCAGTTCATACAAATGGAATTCTACCCACAGTCTTGAACAGGAAGGGCCTACAACTTACAGAATAAGCAAGAAAGAGCTGTGGATGCAGGAGCAGAAGGAAAAGAAATTGTGGAATTACAGCTAATTAGAGGAATATTTTAGATAAAATCAGAATCGTATACCATTTGCAAAAATGAAATCCTGTTCTGTTTTTAGTAACCATGAAATGTTTCCTGTAGAGTTACTATGTGGTTGCATTTTGAGGCATATGGATTAAAGTATCCTCTCTGTAAAAATTGCTTTTTATTATTTGATCTTCATAAATAAGAATAATCACATCGAAGCACACAACTTCAGAAAGTATTTGTTGGAAGACTCTTGGAACACCCTATTTGGGCATGAAGTTACACTTACTGATTACTATTAAATCCTGTACCTTAAAATAATGCATATAAAGAAGTTTATTCTGTAATAAGTTTCAGTAAAATATTCAATTTGCAAATAAATAGATAGGCATGAATGCAGGTGGGTAAATGCAGTGGAGTTACTGGTCATGGACAAAGCTTATCTAAAAAAAACTCCAAGACATGGAAAAAGAACAAATGTTATTAAAATGTCATCTTTCATCTACAACCAGAAATAAAAAAAATACATTCTGGACAATTTCCATAATAAATAGGAGATGAGATAACAGGAATGACAGTGTTTCAGATATATGACTAACTAAAGGCACCGTGCATTTTGGTTACCCTGTGGGTGATGCTTTGATGCAGTCATTTGAAAAACAGAAATTAATTCATTTCTTGTAGGGTTGTGGTAAAAATCACAGTAGATGATTTGACTAAAATACATGGCTTTTAGTAGCTACTTTGTAGGTCACAACTTTGATTAAAGTAAATTCTTTGTTCAACTGGATTGTGTATTTCCATTCTTACATGTCATTTTATCTTTGTCATCACTACCTCCTTCCTTTTAGCTTTTAAATGTGCTCAAGGACATTGATTTTATCTGTTGACTCTGCTTTTTCTTCATTTTTGATGTTTGATCTGCATCCTGTTTGGATCCAACATCACAGGACTTGATGACACCTTTCTCTGATTTATCTACCATGTATTTTCTACTGGATAATCTCCTATTTGCCCTTTAAATCTTGACATTTCTCACAATTGTGTTCTTGGCCAAATTTTCATCTCTCTTCATGCTTTCTCTCTAGACAGCTTCAGGCAGTCTCATTGTATTAACTACCATATATGTGCTGATCTAGTTCTATAGTTTTTTCCCCAGTCTGTGAGTCCTAAAGCCATATATCCAACTGTTAATGGGCATATGAGAGGATTAAAACAATCCCATTGACAGCTTGAAGAGAATTTTCCATTCACTAGCTTCTGCAGAATTGCATGGGTAAAATAGATAATAGCTGTAGCTTTTCAAAAATCAGCTTCTTGGAACAAAGGCATAATTATTAAACCTTTCATGAGCTTGTTCATTTCCCCAAATTAGTCATGCAATGCTTTTACCAATTGAAAACTGAAATGTAGGTGCAATGGCTGCAGTTAAGAAATTCTCACACAATTGGTTTCCTGTTCATGGGACTATCGTGTCCCATAATACTGCCACTGTTTAAATATTTTTTTTATTTCTTAGAGCATACAGACAGAATAGTGCACAAATCCTAAGTTTAGGATATGGATATCCATGCAGAACCTTTCCTCAAATCAAGAAATAAAACATTATCATCATCTCAAAAGCCCTC
Organism: Myrmecophaga tridactyla; assembly: GCA_004026745.1. Taxonomy (NCBI): domain Eukaryota; kingdom Metazoa; phylum Chordata; class Mammalia; order Pilosa; family Myrmecophagidae; genus Myrmecophaga; species Myrmecophaga tridactyla. The sequence goes on along the minus strand of PVIY010029932.1, from coordinate 6,276 downwards.
TTCTTTTCCCCTTATGAGTATTACCCTTTTTTCCTTCCTCTCCAAAGTTATATACTAACTTGATTTATAACATAGACTGTTTCTTGCCTGTCTTTGATCTTTATGTAAATGGAATCATTAGGTGTACATTTTTTTAGTTATCAGCCTTCATTTTCTTATAATTTAGGCACTGTCTCTAAAATGGAAGATAGACTCGTAGGCATGTAGCAGCAGTTAGGAAATCCTCATGCAATTGGTTTCATGGTTTTGTCACTTGCTCTTAGGCCATCATTACTTCTGATGTGCTGGCTGCAAGCATGTTCAAGCTCGGTGGGAAGAAATGTAACTTGGAAAACAGTGTTATAATTTGTTCTAATCAAAATATATGGCCTTTCCCCTTGAGAAGGTATATTTAGCAGCAAGAACAGCTGCAATATATTACTAGGTCTGCATTAGACTTCTATGCCCATCAACCAAGAAGCCTGCAGGTAAAGTAATGATTTTGGACATGCTGTTTCTAATGAGCTCTTATGAATTTTTGCACCCTGAGTACACAGGGCAATCTGCAAAGGCCTCAAGAATGTAACTCGCTGTAAAACTTAAATTAAAATTTGACTCTGGGGAATGATGTACATTAAAACCAAATTTTGAAAAAAAAACAAAACAAATTTTGGGAGTTGCAATTTGAAGTGGTGCTGTTGCTGAAATTATACACTCAGAAGAAAAACATAATAAATGTGGCCTGTTTACCTGATTGTTCCATGTGATGTTTGTTTCACCAAAGGACAAAATATGCTTTTATATTTTCTAGTGGGTAACAGGTACAAATTATGCTAAGGGCCTGTAGGCTATTCCTTTCAACTGTATTCTTGGAAACTTTGCTATTAAAAAAGATGACAGGGAATAATGGCCCCACATTGAGTGCATAACCAGTTTATTAAAAAAAACAATTGCATGTGTGTGTGTGTGCACGCACACATCTCTCTTTCTGTCTGTGTGTATGTACAAAAGAAGATGGAGGTTATGGCCAATAAGTTGATATATATCAAAGTTTCATTTTCAAGCATATTTTATATGCCAAAAATAAAATGCAAATCAAATTGGGTTTTACTGAAGAATATATGTCCCAAAACATTTCATTTTTAACACATGACTTTTGTCATCTGCATCTCTGACACTGTGCTTTGCATCCAAGTGTGAGGCAAAACTCTATCATGAAGCTGTGAATGGGGAGCAGACCAGGGATGGTTCTCAGTTACTGTTTGAAGGACAAAGGTTCTGAGAAGTTGTGGATGGGCCCAGGTGCCGTCAGGAAAGACGGCTACATATTCAACTATAGATGTCAATGATTTGTGTGAGAGAAAGGTGCATAATTGCAAGGGGAATTTCAGTTTCTATGGCTGTCTGAAATGGCTCTTCATTGTTAAAATAATGCAAGTCCTGATCATGGCAACAAAAGCTCTTTCAAATATCCATTAAAGCTTTCTTCCATCCTTAACTTTCAGAGCACCCTCATGTCCAAGTAACACGCTGACCACAAGGAATTAGGCTTCCTGTCATCGCTTCATTATTGGGGGGGAGAGAGTGGATTGTAGATGACTTCGAATGTAAGGCTGTGGTGGTTAAACTTTATTCTATAGGCATTAGAAGGTGCTAAAAATTCGTACTGATAAAGTTGCAGGATCATTTGTGTGTTTAAGGAAATTTCATAAGGCAAATATTTGAAAGTTAACCATATATATCTTTTCTATTTGGTTCACTCTATTGATAAAGAAATTTGGAGGGTATGTAGTACATGCTTTGGTGATACACATATAATTTAAATGAGAAACACACAATTTTTAATCTGATAAAATACATCTCCTGGCCCTTATTTTACTTTAAATTACCAAATTTCTAGAGAATACAATTCGGACCAGGATAGGGCCAGAAAATGCTTTTTTTCCCGTGGCATAAACAAACAATGTGACAACCTACATCAGTCCATGTAGTCCTGCCATACTTCCTCACTAAGAATCCCTAGAAAACACATTTTTAAAAATACAATTTTGTAGGACACAACAATGAGATGACAATTCAGTAGGTTTCAGATGGAGCCTTACAAACTATTTTTGAAAATCTTTCTGAGTTTGGGATAGTTGTATTCTCCTACAAAATCAGGTAATTAATGATTTAAAAAAACAAATGTAATAACACTAGGCATTCCTATCACACATTTTACTTGCACTTTTTTCCTACCTGTTTGGCAGAGAGAAGCAGATGGTGATTTGAACTTTAAAAATATGCAGTCAGCACTTTTATCTTGATATAAATAACTTAGAAAGGACCAATTTGAAAGCTAAGAATGGAAAAGGATTAGGTGAGGTAAATTATGCAAACTTTCTTTATTAAAATGAATGCAATGCAAATATTACATTTGTCTTTCATTATAGTTGAGTTAGCCAATGATTGATTGATTTCTTTCCCAGCATCTTTTTTCTTTGTTTTTTTTTAAATTTGTATATGGGCAGGAGGCACCAGGGGTCGAACTCCAGACCTCCAGCACGACAGGTCGGAGCTCTGCCTACTGAGCCACGGCAGCCGCCCACTTTCCCAGCATCTTAATGGACAATATTTTTTCCTTTACAGTTCTCCATAGTTCTTCTCAATATGTAAGTCTGCTTCATTCTTTTGCAAAATCTAGTTGCAAGAACATAAATTTCAGTTCAACAATAAACTGAAAAATAGACTATCACTTACAGTAAAAATATTTTATGTTTCTAATCTTTACATTTTATGTTTTCATCTCCACTCTCCCATCTTTTAGTACTCACACAGAAATTGTGTAGTACATGATTCTTGGTCATTCATTCATTCATTCAATCTATCATTCATTAATCAACCAAACATGAACTAATCAGTTATTCTTTGACTGGTTTTGAGCTGCTGCTTATATGAGGTTTACAACATCCCATCGGGCATAAACTTTAGGCATCACCTCATTTTCCCTTGCCTGACACCTTCATTCTGTAGTGTCTGCTCTCTTCCATGCTTTTCCTTGCAGAAACAACAAAGTTGAGGCCCTGAGGGTACAAGGCTTTTCCCCCTTGTTATCGTGAGGGTGCAGGCCAAATATATGTGGAAGCAGAATTCAGGTGTTCCCCACAATTTTGGATTTAGATGAAATACTACAGAATATGGGGTCTTAAGTTCTGAGGATCTTCACATGGGCCAGATAATAGACCCTAGAAGGAAAAGGAAGTTGTCACCCTCTGGGTTGAATTTTGGCCAACAGGAAAGAGGAGATAGAATCCCACTCTCCCTCAAAGAACAGTTTCCTCCTGCTAGTCCAACCAGACAAAGCCCCATGTGTACCATGGATGAATCTGTCCAGCAATGCTTTCTCTCTTTGTTCTTAATCATTAAGTGGTAGCAAGATTGTTGATGTATCACCTTGCAATGTCTCACATCTTTCTTTTCTTGCATCATATTTCAGTCTTGTTTACTACTAAATTATGACTACTTAACACACTGTCTAAAAGCACATATTAAAAATTAATTATCAGCTGATAATTTTCTATATAATATACTGTATTAATTTTAATCGTTTATGAATTTAGATAAGATCTTTCTTTGGTAGTAAGAGAACTGAATTTTTTGCTAGCCCTATAGAGATCATTGTTGCCAGAAAAAGAAAATTTCACACTGGGTCATAACAACGCTTGCTTTAAAGCAGTGACAGTCAAAATAATTTTGAAAAAAAATCACTTGAAACTCTTTCAGAATGTTTGCTATTTTGATTTACAAAGGATGCAACAATTCAAATCAAGACCTTAAAGCAAGCACCATGTTTTATTTTGTTTGGCTCCCCCACATCTTGCTGCCTTGTTCCACTGAGCAAAGCTCACAGTGGTAGCTGACCCACAGAGAAGCCAAAGAATTGCTTCTGCTGAATTATCAGCATCCCTCATTCTTTTAATGAACTGTTACAACTGTGCAATGAACCGATTGGCTATGTGAGAAGATGCCCGGGGGAGTAAGCAGGGAGCCTGTGAGACTGAAATCTCTTAAAGGAAGTGAAATCTGTCTTCAAAGCCTATTAATACTTGGAAGAAATAGCAGCTCAAAGGAATCAGGAAATGCCTTCATGACTAAAGAAAACTTTTTAAAAGGAGTGTACAAAAGCTGTGTTAGTTTAGAAGTTGTTTATTAACACTGTTTCCTTAATAGAAAATCTTTTATTACTTTGGAGAACTGCTACCTTCTCCAAACCATATAAACATACACACATGCATAAATACTGCCTTTATGTTGTCAAATCCAGTCCGATCCTGCAGTTGCTTACTCCCTTCTAATAGTCATTTCAATCCATAGGCATCTTTTCTTGCCAAGGCCCATATCACACTATTGTTAGTTGAAATGAGTGGGCACTATGATGATACGCACAACAGCTTTTTCTCATTTATGGCCCTCAACTGGCCCACAAGATCCACTTCCTGAGATATTTCTGGAGGTGCAGGTGGATCCCAAGGCAGCAGCTACTCCCACCAAAGCAGATAGAGGGTCTTTCTCTCATCCTTTCGAATTTCCAAGACAGTTTAACATACCTGTTCAGTGTTTTTGTTTTTCTCAACTTCTAGCCCATACATCAATGTATACTCAACATTGTATACTCCTTAGGAAGGTAAATAATTGAAACAGCCCTTTTTGTAGTCCCCAAGGAGGTCTGTCATTGTAAATTACCCTGGTATTTGATATCTGCTGAATATTTGTATCTCACTTATAAATTACAATTTTAACATCCTATTGTAATAACATATGTCTATGAAGCCTCTGATTTGGTAGCATCAGGCATGTCAAAATTAGTGGAAAAAAAGTTTTTTTTACCACTTGCCCCATTTAAAAAGCATAGCTCTCCCTCTCCTTCCTTCCCCACATCAGTAAATGTCATCCCCATCCATCTAATTGTAAAGCAAATGACTTAGGATACAGCTTGTGTTCTTTCTTCCTGATAACCTACACCCATATGTAATGTACTGACAATTCTTATTCAGAAAACCTCAAAAACACATCTTGAAATGCGTCCACTCCTCCATGTGCTCTGTGATCACTCCAGCTCTCTCTTGAGTAGATGACTACAGTAATCTTCTTAATGATGTCTCTACTTCCAATCCATTAAGGAAACAGTATTAATAAACAACTTCTAAAAGCATTCTACTCCATTGTCATTGTCTTTACTTCATCTAGAATGGCCTTTAAACCTAATTCAGATTACCTCATTCTTCCGTTCAAAACTCTCTAATACCTTCCAATTGTACTTTTTTGATAACATAATAATATCCAAATGGAAACTCCCTGTATGAGTAGATACGTGTACACCTCCTCAGGCTCATTTCTTGCATTCCAAACATACTAGCTCCTCTTCACTTTCACAAAAATTCAGAAGTGTTTTTATTCCATGGCCTTTAACCTGTCATTCTCTCACCCTGGAACATTTCCCCTGTGGATAACCATTCACTCACACAATTGTATCATTCATGTCTCAGTTAAAATGATACCACCTCCAAGGAGCCTCCCATGATTTACTAAAACAAAAACACCTTCTTGAGAACAGATTACTCCTTATTGTATCACACAGATTAACTTTTCCTTCATAAAGAAGTTTGTGCATTTTTTGTTTACATTTTAGTACTTATTTTTCTCCACAGGTCTGTAAGTTAGATCTTAAAAGAAACATATCAGTCATTTACAACTGCATTTCAAGTTGTAGACATTCCTAACTGAAAATCCTACATTTTTAGAGTTAAGTTTCAGCAGGTTAGTTTTGAAATGCCTGGTAAATTTCAAAATTAATTTATGCACCAGGTGGGGGATTGGTTGAGCTCTGTATTGGAGGCAGGGATTTGGGAGTCATTAAAAACTTATTTTGAAGCCATGGGTGTATTGGATTGAATACTCAAAAAAGTATGTTTAACTTGAATGTGATCAATAGGTGCTTGGAAATCTGATGTTCAACTTTTTGATTATAGCCATATTGAAACTTTGATATTGAACCAAAGTTGATGATAGAAATTGAGTTGGATAGGAAAACTGCTAGCAATTTGGCAAACTCTTTGATTGATGAGTAGCAGTTGCTGTAATTCTTAAATCAATAAATGACACAGAAGAGGAAGGTGACTAGGTTATAGTAGAGACTGGATAATTTTGAAGGGAGAAGAGATATTTTTAGGTAGATTTTGAAGATTAATGGTCTTGTCATGGTTAGGGACACGTGTCAACTTGGCCAAGTTGTGGTACCTGTTTATCTGATTGGGCAAG